>CAKNWT010136467.1:0-12376 GCA_932066315.1 Andricus coriarius
CAAAATTTTGTTTCGAAATCTTCAAAAATCTACACACTGTTTTAAATTTTTTGTAATCTTCCAGGTTCTTATTTTGACAATTTTGTAAATCCTTTAAATACTCATCTAAAGTGAATTATTCAAAATAAAAAATCATTTTAAAGTTTCCCACGAATCTTAAGAACATTTTTTTATTATCTTGAAACCTTTCAAAATCCTTAAAAAATTTCAACATTTTAATTCGAATTCTTCAAAACCTACAACATTTTGTTTTACTTTTTTTCAAATTTTAAATTATTTTCTAATATTTTCAAAACTTTTAAATATCTTTTAAAATGATTCGAATTTTTCTTTAATCTCTTAAAATTAGTTATTCAAAATAAAAAAAATCATAAAATTTTTTTCTATGAATCGTAGGAAAAAATTATATTCTCTTCAAACCTTTCAACATTCTTAAAAAACTTCAATCCTAAATCAAAATTTAACAGTTTCACTTACAAATTAAATTTTTTTTTTAAATAGAACAATTAAAATTTTAACGTTCACAGTTTAAATTTAGCACTCTTAAATTTTAGCTATTCAAGACTTTCTATTTCAAACAATTCAGTTTCGTATTGTTTAATTTTGAATGTTTGATTTATAATTTCTCATTTTTAATAAACAGGCAAATATTTCTAAATATTAAAAAATTCATCTTTTTCTAATTAAAAAAAATTGAAATTGAATTGGTTAAAAATGGAATATTTTAGACTGAAACAATATTTGAATACGAAATCTATAGAAGTATGTATATTAATTTAAAGTTATTATGAAGACCTAGGTTCGAAGCTCAGCGGAGCTAGAGAGGAATTTGTTCACAACTTATTAATAAAAGTCAATATTTAAATATTGATTTAAGAGCATTAGACAAACAAAAACTAACATCAAAAATATTATTGCTTTTAATTTACAATTGTTTGAGGTCTTTAAAACTGCATTTAAAAATTCTTTAAATTGAAAATTCACGCTTAAAAACGCAGACCTAAAATGTAAAATTTTTAAAGTCAAAGGTTTTAGAATTAGGCCTGGTAAATTAAATGATTTCATAATTTAAAAAGTTAACAACTGAACTTAACATTAAAAAAAGTTGAAATCGAACTCTTTAAAAATTTCTTAAATTCCCGGTTTTCCAGTACAAAGGCCACCCTATCTTTAATATATAAGTTTTAATTATTAGACCACGTAAATATGTACTTAAATATTATCAGATCCTATCTGGGATAAATGATGCCTGAAGCAATTTGATGTTTGACTCTAGTTCAAATCAGTTAGCTTAGAAGTTTAGAACTTGACTTTGCAGCAAAGAACTTCGAGACACATTGCAAAGGCCTTGATCTCTTCTCATTTCAGTGAGACTTTGCACGTGTGATCTAAATGTCTAGACTCTAGATCGCAGAATCCCACTTATTTAAGAGTTCAAAGTTATAAACAAGCGTTTTATTTTTAGGCTCTCGCTACTTGGGATCTATTTATCGAAGACGGAAGTGATTTGAACTAACGCATGCACTCTAGATAGTGGGGTTGCACTCATATCAATTAATTCCTTCCGCGACCCTGACCCTTTGGAGACTGAACCAAATGCGTTTTTTTTACTTTTCAAGTGCTGATTTGAAAAATCGAACAATGAATCCTAAACAGTTAAAATAAGAAAGTTAAAGATAAAATAAGAAAACAGAAAAATGTGATCTTAGATAACATTTTTGCAATTATTTACTTTATGGAATACTTTTTATTATTATTCATCTCTACGATGCAGAGAATTCAGACGAATGCAAAATGAATTTCACATTTTCTACTCAATGCAATATTTCTTCCTGAGCAACGTGACTACGTAATCTACCCGCGCAATTTCCTGAATATAAATTGATAAGAGTAACAGTCAGCAATAAAAACAGAGTTGTAACATAGAAAAACGGTTTAAAATGTTCTATACCTAAAATACAAATTGTTTTTAAAACATTTCGGCTTGTTTAAAAACTAAAATTGTGTCTGGTTTTAAATTCAAATTGAATGATAGTTAAATTCGCCTATTGCAAATCTAGCGACTAATAATATAACAGATTCTTGTTGCATAAATTTAATTAGCTAAACGTGAAATTGAAACATTACGAATAATAAGACTGGCTTCTACAGTAAAAATTCCCTGTCAGTTCTCGGTTCACAAAAAGTTGTCATGGTCACTAAAATTAAAAAATTCGAACTCTTATAGCTAAAACTTTTTTCATTTAGGCATTCAGGGCAATCAAAACTGAACTTCAAATTGAAACACTAAAAGTGAATATCTTTTAAATTTTAAACTTTTAAAACAGAAGTTTAAGCATTTTTTAATCCAAAAGCTTAATAATTTACAAGTATAAAATAGAAGCTTTTAAACTTTTCAATTGATTAATTTTTTATTTAATGCCGTTAAACTAAAAAATTTCAAACTTTTCTACATCGCTCAGTTTAAAAGATGTATGGTTAAAAAAATATAAATCCAGGCGATCATTTTTAATTCTCTAATTTGAAGAATGATTCAAAATTTGTCATTTTAAGCCATTTTCAGTTAAAAACATTGAAAACTGAACGATGATTTTTTTTTAATTAATACTTTTTAAATTCGAAGTTATATTATTTTTATTTTTAGTCATTGTAATAATCGTTCGTTATTTATACATCAAAATTCAACACTTTTACTGACAAATTACAAATGGAACAATTAAAATTGTAACATTCAAAGTAGAAATTAACACTGAAATTTTATCGATTCAATGCTATTTCAAACAATTCTGTTTCAAATTTAACAGTTTTTACTATTTGATTCATAATTCCTCATTTGAAATGAACAGAGTCAAATATTTATAAATATTAAAAAATTGTTTTTTTTTCTATTAAACACTTTCAAATTGAATGGGTTGAAAATGGAATATTATACACTGAAACAAATCTTTGAATATTAATTTGAAATTCAAAAAGAGCGCTTAATTATTGACCTATTCATTTGAAGTTATTTTTAAGTTGAAAATATTTTATAAAAATTCAATTGGACGATTACATTAGTTTGACCACTAAGGCTCTCGAATTGAAAGAGTTGAATTTTTAACGATAAAATCTGTAAATTTTAAACAAATTCAGAATTGTATTGCAAATGTAAAATCAATTTATTATTATTGTTCAATTTTTAAAACCCGAAATAAGGTTCAATTTTAACAATCATTAATTAATTTATATTTACAGTTGATAAATTAAAAACGTTTTTTATTTAAAAAAATCAATTTTCAACGTTTTTAGCTTTCAATTGTTTAATGGCAACCCGTTTACGGAAAAATCTATTTTATAGCCATTTTTTTACGGGTTGAAATGTGTATTAAATTCTAATGTAAAATTATGTAAATATAACACTTTCTACACTTGTTTTTAATCAAAAAAAAAAAAAAATTTCTTGAATTTCAACAGTTAAAAACGGAAGAAAATTGAAATTTCAATTTTAACCGCTTTTAATTTAAGAAAAAGCGAATTTTGTAATAAAAATATTATATTTACATAATTTGACCTGATAATTTAATAAATAAGCGTTTCAATCCATAAAAAAATTTTAAAAGAGATTAGTAAATTTTTTGGTAAACGAGTCAACATTGGCAATTAATGTTTTGTCAAATTAATAGTCATAAAATAGACTCTCATTAGAAAATTAATGAATTTTAAAAACATCCCAACTCTGATCATCTTCTTGCAAGTCTTAAAAACTGGATTTCTAATACTTTAAATTGAAAATGTACGTTTGAAAATGAAGACCCAAAGCAAAAAACTGTTGAAGTAATCAAACATATTTTAAATTGCATTATATCATGTGATTCGATAGATTTTCCATCAAAAAGTCTGCAAAATTCCCGATCAAAAAAGAAATTCACTGTCTTTTCCCGGTCTCAAAAAATCCCCGGTTTTTCGGTCAGGCGGCCACCTTGCTTTTAAAAAGTAGACCTTTGAGAGTCGTTTGCTTTTTTTGCAATGTAAATTTCTTAAAAGGTTTTTTTTTCAAAGTCCCACTGGGAGCAACTCCCATCTATGAAAATGACACTGGCTCCCAGTAGAACCGCGGCAAATCACACCTATGGACACGCCTCTCGTCCGTGAGATATAAAATGTATACAGAGAGTAATCAATATATGTTGAGTCTTTCTAATTTTCGAGACATGCAGAATATTAAATGAAAGGAATCATCATCAAACTTGAATTTTATATGAGATGAACACCAAGAGCTGCCCAAATAGGTTTTTTGCATACCTAATTGCTTATCGAACTCCAGATCCAAGTATTTGTGGGGCCTCGTTACAAAATCCAGAGAGGTCTAGATATTCTAACAAAACCGAAAACAAAATGGAGGATGATTTCAGAAAAATATTTCATGTCACGTTTCTTTCAGGAAGCTTGTAATGATTTGCAGAACCTGTCCTGTTTGCATTTATAAAAACGGGCTAGAACAATTTTTATCGGGAAATGATTTATATTTCTCAAGTTTCGTATCGTTTATATATTCCTACTGAATACTGAAGAGTGATTTCCTTAAATTATTTTTTGCTGGACATATAAAATGTAGTAACAAGAGGATACATTTTTCAGCTTCGTTGTTAGGGGCATGCATTCTACCCTCTCTTATATAATTATACAACGAATGATAACTATTACCACTTATTATCTATTTTTTAATACTTCCATATCTCAAAAGAATTTAGCATTACAAAATCATAAATTAACAATAAAAATAATGTTATGGTTACTCAATTATCTTATTTTTAATGCCTTCATTTGAACTTTGGTCAAGGGCGTCCTACACTCCTCCAAAATAAAAACGTCAGCAGATCAATTCGTTTTAATCCTTTTATGTTAGCGAATCGGCATGAACTCCAAAGAAATAAATTTCAGCTAATTTTGGCACAAATCAGGTAGTCAAGGTCACACGCAGCTCACGTAGGCATGGAGATACTTGCAAGCAATATTATCACTTTTATTACATACACACAATGGCAGAAGCGATTTCCTTTGTCAACAAAATCTAAGAAAATCCGAACTTCAATGAAAAACAAGCAGCAATCTTTGACTGCCAAAAGTAACAAAGAAATGTTGAAATCGAACTATTTTTGCTTTTCTTATAAGAAAGTAAATTCTTGGTTAAAAACCAGGGAAAAAGATAGATCTTAAAGCCAATGTATGCTTAAATAATAAAAGATTGATAGCAAATGTCAGGTAAACTCACTTTGGATGAATGGTGCTTAAATACGATAAAGCGATCTCGAGGAAAGAATTGTTTGGCCAGGGCAATGTGAAATTTCTGCTTCGATTGATGGACGGAAGACCGAATCTCCGTTGAGAACGTAGTTCGAATTCCACTTTTAATTCGCGAACACGAACTCGACAGTCGACACAAATCGCACGAGAGTTGGTGAACTACTGGACTGGGCGGCTAAGAGGCTACTAATGCAGACAGAAGCGGCGACAACGAACATCGAGTTGCAAACAACATTTACGACAGCCAGGCTGAGCCAGGCGTAGCCATGGGCCAGCCAGGGTAGCGAGCGACGCAGCTGACTGATCCAAAGCAAAGCCTCTATTCCTAACCTAAAACTTCACCCTAAAGCTATATAATTTATCTTAATTTTATGAAAAAACACGTAATTTTTTGCAGTATTTCATTTAGGGTGATGCTTCAACACAAGATTATTGTCCACATGAGTTTATGTCAAGATTTCTACTTTTTTATGGGTTGAATCTTAATTAAAGAGCGCGCAGTGACACACAGTGACATTTCAGACATACGTCTTTTGCGTCTATGCATTGCAGACTGCAAGTGAGGTTATGTTGTCATTTCGTCCGCAGTTTGACACGTAAACCACGTAAACGAAAAGATAAGAAAGTGAGAAGTGTCAAAATTTATGTTATTAATTTTGCCGAAGAATAAGGAAACATGGTAATAATATAGTTTTATCAATGTTAATACGAAAGTAGTTACGATAAAAAAGATTTTGCAATTATTGTTTTTTGTTCGAAAAGCTTCGATATTGTAATATTTTAATAATTTATATGAGGAAGTAAATTTTGTAAAAATAAACGAAGTACAAGGTAGGTAGGTACGTATAACGTTTTATCTATTTTTGTTTTAGGCTCGTTATTTCCGAGAGGAGGATATCGATGGTGAGTAACAAAAGTAATATTTATTATTATCATAAATAAAATTACATGCTAGGCTTCCTTGTTGAATACTTAAAAGTAGGACATACGTTTTTGTTTGCATTGTTTATTTCTTGCTGGAAAAATAGGGCGCGACGCGCTCGTCTTCTTACATGTTTCTTATTTTGATTGTCTAATTATCAAATTAAAATATATGCTTCAATATAAAGTACGATAAGATATGGATAATAATAAATTAAAATAAATATTAAACTAGCTAAATCGGCTGTTATACAATTTTATTTAAATTTTAATCGGAGATTTTATCCCAGCAGGAATTAGAAGCAAAGAAACAAATTAATCAGTAATTGTGGGTCTTACTGATGTCTTCTATTTTCGACACTTATCAATTTTGAAGATGTTTACATTCGAGAATTCGGCAACTTGTTTAGTTTTTAATGTTTATAGTTTAAAATCGTGAAATTTTGAACATATCTTTTTGAAATAAGTCTTATCTTGAAGATTTGCAATTGAAGATCCTTCAATTTTGATTGTTTATAATTTTAAATGATGTAGTTTTTAATTTTTTTTTAATAGTTCAATTTTTAAGATTTACAATTAAAAACCCTTGAAATTTAAAAGATTTATAAATAAAAATGATTAAATTGGTATGATTTGAAGTTCAAAAGTGAAGTTTTCAATTTTGAATCTTCCAAATTGAAGAAATTTCGCATGTAAATGATCAAATTTACAGAATTTTTAATTGCAAAGCCTAAAACTTGTATAAGTTTTAATTGTAAATTTTCAGAATTAAAAGCTCTTCAATTTTAAAGGAGTATAAATAAGAGTTCTAAAGTTTTGATGATTTTGAAGATGAAAAGTCAAAAGAAAAAGATGAAAAGATGAAAAGTTTTCAATTCTAAATCTTCCAAATTGAAGATTTTCGAATGTAAATCATCAAAATTACAGAATTGTTCATTTTGAAACTTAAAACTTGCATAGGTTTAAATTGTAAATTTTAAATATTAAAACCTCTTCAATTTTAAAGCTGTATAAATAAAAATTCTTAAATTTGGCTGATTTTGAATATCAAAAGTCAAGTTTTCAATTCTAAATCTTCCAAATTGAAGAAATTTCGCATGTCGCATCAAATTTACAGAATTTTTAATTGGAAAACGAAAAACTTGCATAATTTTTTATTGTACATTTTCAAAATAAAAATCTCTTCAATTTTGAAGATTTACAATTTAAAATTCTACAATTTTATATATTTACAATTTAAAATTTTTCAATTTTAAAGTTTCGCGATTTAAAATTCTCCAATATTTTGAATATTTTCGTTTGAAGTCTCTTCAATATGTAATGTGTATAATATAAAATGATGAAATTTTGAATACTTTTTTGGAATAGTGCCGTTTTGACGATTTAAAATTCAAATTTATTCAATTTTATATATTTGCAATTGCAAAATCTTTAATTTTGAACAGCAAACATGACAGTGTTGATTTATTTTTTCCACATTCTTATAATTTTTTGCGTATGTAAAATTTGTTTCCGCGCATAAGAAAAGAGACTTAAGGAACTTCAATTCACTTGAATCAGTGACTGGATATGAAACAAGTCACTATTTTCACGAAGTAATTGTAGCTATAATTAGTAACTTTTTTTAAGGAACTTTTCCAGCACTGCATATAATTTTAAATGATCCTAAAGTCAGATATAAGTGATTGTTGTGTCGATCTAACATTATGAGAATTTGATATTTCAATTCAAACTAAAGAATTTTCGTTTTGTCGCGACAATTTTAAATAGGAACTGAATTTTATAAGATGTCAAACTGTCGTATACTAATAAATTGTCAAACTGGATGGTAAACAATAAATCAAGAAACAAAAACACCCGATAAGTTAGCGGAAACATAGGAGCTTCGCTATGGACAAAGTGAATGAATTTGAAGATTTATACAATTGTGAACCTCAGGAAATTGACCACATTTCAATTTAAATGATATAAAAATAATATATTCTGCGTCTCTTTTTTCAGAATTCAGGGAATGTTTTTATCTATTTGCACGAGGTGGGCAAATCCGAACCCTGGATGAATTGACAATCATCATGAGGTCTTTAGGTCTCAGTCCCACTATTGCTGAATTGAACAAGTATTTAAAAGACAAAGGTGATCCTCGCTTCCTATTCAATTTTGTTTGTCGCATCCCTACAAAGATATTTAAAACTATATATATTTTTACAGCTGGAAAAATGTCTTTTGCGGATTTCCTAGAGGTGATGCACTTTCAAACAAGAGCAGAGGAACTTCCCAAGGAAGTGATAGAAGCTTTTCGAGCTGCAGATACTTCCAGAACTGGAACAATACCTGCTCGTCAATTGGCACACATGTTGCTTCGCTGGGGTGAAAAACTCAGCAGCAAAGAAGGTGTTTATCCTCTCCCGTAATATTTAAATACAAATAACTAATTTGAAGAATACACCCAAATTTAATTCTCTTTTTAGTCGAACAAATCTTTCGAGAGGCTAACGTGTCTTCAAATGGGCATGTTAAGTACGAGGATTTTGTGAAAATTGCCTGTGCACCTGTACCTGACTACTATTGATGAAAGAGATACTTAATAGGTTTGAGTACCTATATTTTACATATCTTATTTATCATCTGGTGAACTTTAGCGATCAAAGAAAAGTATTAAATAACTCTAAAGGCTGTTTTTGAAATATCCACATTTTTAATAAAGGAAACATACTAGACTAGACCAACGAAAGGGTTTAATTAAAGGTGAAATTAATTAGTTAAAAAAATATATTTTTTGATAAAGTTTATAGAATTAAAGAAACCAGTTTATTTTTATATACAAAAGATTGATCACATAACTTTAAATTCTTACAGAAAGTATTTATATTCCTTTGGTAATTTACAATGAATCTTACATTTAAAAAAGGTTTAATTTTAAATTAAATTGACATCAACGGCTGGGTGATTTTAGAGAATCTATGTAATTTTAAAAGGCGATTAATGACTATTATTTAATCCACAGGAGATTCTTGAAATATTTTTTCACTCTTTAGAATCGAAAATGGTCAAGTAGTAGAATGAACGTATGATTAGAGTTTGTTTATATTACTTAACGCTTAATTTATCATGTTAGAGTTGAGTATCAAAGTTTCAACTGTCTGTCACTATCACTTCCGAGCTTGGCGGAGCTCCACAAAGAATTACGGCAGTGCTGATGATAGTAGTGAGAAAAAATAAGCAGAGTAGCGCACGATCGCTAACCAGGGCGACTTGTTTCCACTCGAGTTCTGTCCTCTCCCGTCGATCCTGGTCTATCAATCGCCTTTCATTCCTCTCGATTGTCCCGTGAACTTTCCCGAGGACTCGAGACCATTGCGCCTCAAGACCGCCACCTTCTTTTCCGATATCTGCGGCTAATTCATGAAATTAAAGTAGGATATAATCAAGCGAGAATAATTGAAATATATTTTGTTTTTCTAGTCAAAAATAAGATTAAATTTTAATTCTTTACTCCATTTTATATTTGATTTTTAAATTGAAATTGAAAATGGATTGAGATGGAAGAGTTCAAAATTTATGACTTACCTAAATGAATATTTTCATTATTACTGCCACTCCTTCTCGCTACAAACTTGGGCGATAATTGTGACTGGGAACTTTCAGTTTTGCAGTGCAAAGGACAACTGTTTTCTCTTCTTCGTACTGGTTCAGGCAGTTCCTAAAAGATATGAATCTAATGTTAAAAAGTTCCCTATTTTGGAAAATTCATTTTTCTGAATTTTGTATAATACAGTTTAGTGTATCTAAACATAGTTTTCACAAACTACTTGGTAAACTTACGTCCTTAAAGTTTAGGAATACCATCCTAGCGAGCTTATCAAGAACCAGAGATTTTATTATATTGGGTACTTTCGTTCCTCGAACGCCACGGTGATGCAAATTTAAAGTTACAACAGCTAGTCCTGATGCAAATGACACCAGGCAGATGCTGACTCCATAATACAAGCCTATACAAAAGTTTAGAGAGGATAAAAAAGTTCTTTCTAAAAATCATTACCTACCTTGTCATTCAAGAATTTAAGAAAAGAAACTAACTTTCTAAACAAGGGGGTTTCAAATTATAGTTGAATAATTTAAGGTGTTATTTCAAGTAATAATTATTAAGCGACCAAAGAGCCAAAAATTTAAAATCTTACAACCTTCAACTCTTTCAATATTCCCCTGTGTTTTCCCTGTTTTTCTTCAAATTCTCCTTATTCCCTATTCTTGAAAAAATTTCTCTTCTTCCCCCTTTCTCTTCAAATTTATGATATTGTGTATTTTATTAATTCGACTTTTCAAAATGTGAATAATTAATTTTTATAAATAAAATAAAATTTGTTGTTAAAGCTATAATATAGAAGCAACACATACGAGTATAGCTCTAGGTGCGTTTATGAAAATAATAAAATGCATCTTTATAATATTGAATCACGTAAATAAATGATTTATGAATAAATAAAGTACAAAATAAAAAAAAATTGTAGCACAAATAAAACTTAATAAATGCAACAAGTTTCAAGTGCCTTTGGTCCACTAAAAATAAATAGTTTTCAAGAAAACTTGGAAGCTGAGACATTTTAAAAAATGTTGAAAATGTGGAAACTGGAGACAGAAGTTTGGAAGAGTTAAAAATTGTACATTTAGAAAGAAGTATTAGAAGGTGAATACTTTTAAATTGAAGTATACAAAGTTAAATAATTAAAGAATGGAATATTCCAAGTTGATCAACTGCAAAGTTAAATGTTCTAACTTGAATCTTTTTAAAGTCAAACGTTCAAAATTGAGCCACTCGAATTTTAAATCTGTGTAGGAGTGTTGAGCAGTCTCATTTTTTTTAAATCTTACCAATAAAAAAATTATAAATGTTTATTTGACCAATTTCAAATTAAACTATTCAGGATTTACTTAAATAAAACTTCAAAATCATTTTTCGCTGAATCTATAAATATTAAATATTTTTGAAATTAAAAATATTTCAGGCACTGAGACTTGATTGTTTTTAATTTGAGTTTAAGAGCATTGGAGAGTATAGTTTAAAATTATCATTCAAAGTATTAATTATAACAAATCTTGAAGAAAAAAAATAATTATTATACTTATATAAGTATCACAATGTAATTGTTATGTTGGAATTAAAAAAAAAAAAATATTCTGGATTATAAAAACTATTTTAAGCATATAAAAATTATTTGTTTGACAAATTTGATTTTTTCGAACTTTTTTATATTGCCATGAATGGATTTCCAACCACTTAAGTATATCCAACTTTAAAAATTAAATTCTTTAATGGCAGAAATTATTTTTAAAAAAGATTTAACTTTAACATTATTTAGAAATACAAAATTTCTCATGAAAAGATTGTTTCTTCTTATCTACGTGTAAAAGTAACGGTTCAATCTTTCTCATATTTCCCCCCATTTTCGGGCTCCTTTTGCGCTGCTATCCATGTATATTCTATAAAGTTTCTATTTCACAAAAAAAAGGTATATGATTTTACAGAACTTTACAAGAAGATTTTAATTGAGAGATCCGAACATAGATCCGTGAAAAATAGTAATTTTCGGAAGAATTACTATTTTTCACTCAATTTTGTTGCAGTGTGTTGAATATTCATTCATTTCTAGGGAAAATTCCTAGTAGAAAAGTGATCAATTTAAGTTAAAAAGTGACTACATTTCACACAAAAATATGCTTGTTATGTCAATACAAACACTTATCTACTCAAAATTTTCGATTCCTTTACACATTTAACTTGATTAGATTACATTAAATGGAATTCATTTGCTGGATTCGAGGGTGAAAACCAAGGTCACAATCGCTAGAATAAATTGTATAAGTAATCTTCAGACCTTTGACACTTAACTGTTGTATTTATATTTCGATGCTTTGTAATAGGAACTAGAAACAGAGAAAATTGTAAATTAAAATAATTTAAATTTGTTTATTGCAGACTTCACAGTCAAAACTGCTCTCAAAATGGGGTCAATAGGGTGATTTTTCACGAAAATAGGAGAATAAATTCTCTTAAATAAAAATTAATGAACTTTCCAAATTGAATTCAACATGAAACGCTTTGAATTCCTAAAATTCCAAGTAAAAATATTGCAATTTCAACAAAATAGATAAATTTTTAACCAAAAAGATGAAT
>CAKNWT010136478.1:4550-14643 GCA_932066315.1 Andricus coriarius
TGGGTATGCAGTGCTTTTTTATTTACGATGATTACATATAAAGTAACAATCTTTAGAAACATTACAGCAAAAGTACAAAAAAAGTAATTATTTAAATTTTTTTAATTTTTTGTTTCAATCATGTTCATTAGTTACTACAAGGTGAACTCTTATGGCATGGTCAATTACATAATAAACCAGCTTCAAAACAAGCTATTTTATGTGAAAACTCGAACATTTTAATTAATTAAACTATTCTAAATATGTGCTCATGTATATGCTACGCGTAAATGCGAAGAAGAAATATATTATACGAGTCTCTTATATTATAATTTCCATTTTCCAGTATTATTATTATTATTGAGACAGAGAGAAAAAGTTTTCCAAAATGCATAAGGGCTTGAAACTATCAATAAAGTTTCATAATTGTTTTGAACCTTACTTTTTGGGAAACTTTTTTTCTCGCCAAAGTAAATGTTAATACTTGTTTAAGAAATAAAGCTAATTGAAATTAGCACAAATTTTATTCAAATTTAAAGAGTGAAAAAGTTCATAAGAATTCCTGGGGTGTAATTTTTTTTTTCAATAAAAAGTATTAAAAATGTTCAGTTATGTTTTTCGAAAAATCTGCAATGTCGTGAGATTTATGCCCAATAAAAAATTAATGCTGTAAATAGGACTAAGGTACTAGAAAGAAGCCAGGAAAATATCGACCATTAAAACATTTTTTGTCACTTTTTAATAATACTTCAATCCTTGGTTCTCAGTCAATAAAAAGTTTCTTTCATTCAAAGAAATTTTAAATTTTATTGGATTCAAAGACATTTTTTTACTTTAAACACAGAGAGAAGTCGCGAGATCTGAGTTCACGGAAGCGCGTGATTTCAGAGGTACAATTTTTACGTGAAATAAGAACACAGAATTCAAGATATGAATTCTCCGACTTTGTGAAATAAAATCATGTTAGGATCCGTTTTTTTAAGTCTCGAAATCTGATCTAAAATCATAGAATTCGAGACCTGAGAGTAAAAGGGGTGTGGCCCAATGCCTGAAACTTCGAGACCGTTGCTTTCAAAGCAAGGGTTCCGAGATCAAAAATCACAAATCCATGCTTTTGTTTCACGGCAAAAGCTAGTTATAAAGTCAAGGAGCTGTTCCGTGAATTAATCTCTCGCGATTTCTCTCCGTGAAGAAATGGCTTTTTCTTTCAGTGAAAATTTTTCTTTACTTTAAAATTATTTTCTTTATTTTGAAATTATTTTTGGTTAGAAGAAAAAAATATGTTAAAGAAATGGTTTTTTTAATTTAAAACAAATATTTTTCTTAGTATAATTGCCTACATGTGAGATGGTTCAAAATGTAAACAAAAACTAACATCACCAATCGCGCGTACTAAACAGACAGAAATATTTAAAAATATGAAGAAAATGAGTATTTAATAAACTTATTTGATTCTATCTTCAGCATTTCAAAATATCCTCTCATGTTATAAGTAAGATTATTTAATATGTAGGATGACCTGTCATTTTATAAAAAAATATTATCAAATATATAATATTAACGCTCGATGTTTAACTAGAGAATTTCCAGTATGAAATTAATAATTTTAGCATGTATTTTGAATAGTTTGATTAATTATAATTATCGAGTTTTCACATAAAATAGCTTGTTTTAAAGCTTGCTTATTATGTAATTCGCGTAATCATAAGAGTTCACCTGGTTGTAATAAATTAACACAAATAAAACGAAAGATTGAAAAAATAAAAATAAGTACATTTTTTCACTTTTTTTGTGATATTTCTTAAGATGGTAATTTTATATGTAATTATCGTAAATAAGAAAGCACTGAAAAACAAGACATAATATTCATTCGTACTTTTCCTTGCCTCTTTTAGTAATCGGAAATTTTTTTATTTAAAATCTTACTAACGAACTTCGTATCACATAACTGTATGAATTAAGTTATTAATGGCTTAACATTTCTAATAGAAACCTTTTTTATTAGTTTTGACTTAAAATATTACATGGAAAACATATAAAATGTCTTAATCCTTAAAATATATGATGAGCCGTATGCATACTAGTCTACTGGGCTGAAACGCTCTAGTCCAATGGCTAGCTGATTTCATCCGCCCAGTAGGCGACCGTGAACAGGTAATAGGTATGCAATCGGGTATTTAGCGTCGGTTAGCCGACTGACTAGCAAATCGACTTGATTTTTTTTTAACTTAGTTGAGATCACCTAAATATCTTTGAATTCACTTCGAGTTACTTGAATTTTCTTTAACTCACTTGAATTCCTTGAATTTGCGTGAATTAACTCTAACTTCCTTAATTTTACTTGGAATCATTTGGAGTTGTTCGAATTAATTAAACCTTCCTTTAATTCACTTGAATTTAATTTTTATCTACTTGAATTAAATCAAATTATATGATATTTCCCTTAACTGAATACATACGATTTAGTTGAATGCACTTTAATTTACTTCTCCCGATCTTAAATTCTGATAAAATCCACTTTACAGATAAAATCAATAATATAAATCTGAATTTAATTTATATTATAATTGCCCAGCAATTCCGTTAAACCCAACCTCATACTCAATACTGAATTCACTTTAATTTCATTACGTGAAATTACCTGAACTTAAAAACTTCTACTTTAGATTTAGATGAATGAATTTATCAGAAAAGTGGATTTTATCAGAATTTAATTGAATAAACTGAAATTGAATTGATCCAATTTATAATAGAAATCTGTATTATAATCGGAAATACTAACGGATCGCCCATAAGAGAAATCATTTCACACATACTGTGAAAATGGAAATGCACAAAGAGCGGGTCTCAGAAAGAGGATTCTACCTCTGATCTCTCTGTAGCTTAGTGGTTAGAGCACCTGACCGGAAATCAGCTGACCTGGTGTTCGAATCCCAGTGGAGTGCAAGGAGTAGATTTTTTTTCTGAATACATTAAATTTCAATAATTTTTAATTTATAGCTTCATCTAGTCTGAGATGACGTTAAAATATTTTCTGTATTAGAGGATATAACTTTGATCGATATTGTAGATTTCCATTTTCACAGTATGTGTGAAATGATTTCTCTTATGGTCGATCCGTTACTATCTCCGATGATAATACAGATTTCTATTAAAAATTGATTTGTATACTATGTCTTGCACAATAAAGCGTGTTTCAGAAAGAGGATTCTTCCTCTGATCTCTCTGTAGATTAGTGGTTAGAGCAGCTGACCGGAAATCAGTTGACCTGGTGTTCGAATCCCAGTGGAGTGAAAGGAGTAGATCTTTTTTCTGAATACATTTGATACAATTTATTTCAAATAACTAAATTAGTAAGTCATTATTTGAATTGAATTTACATTGAATTTGCTTGAATTCAATTTATTTCACTTTAAATCGGTTATGTTGTCCTTGCATCCTCTTTTAATTAATGTAAAACTTGTCAAATTCAGCTCGATTCTCTTGTCTAAATTGAAGACCTCAACACTTGTGTTCCAAAATTGAGTCTTAAATTGAGAAAAATTCCGATTAAATTCGATAAATTTGGTTGAAATTAAATTCAACAATTGTGAATAGTTTTTATATCGACTTGTGGAAAAATTTGGATAAAAGGAGGATAAATATAGGCATTCTATATATGATAGAGAACTAAAGCACAGCAAAAAATAAAAATATTATCCTTCTTTTTGAAATTAGTGACGGTGAACATCAAGAGCAGATAAAAGGGTCTCTCGAGTTCTGAACTAATGGTGTTAATTCTTAAACGAGTCGCAAGTTGATAGGCATTCAAGCATCACGTCTTGGCTGGAGAAGCTCGTTGAATCTTGTATCTCGGAACAGGACAATAGCTATTGTCCATGAAAATTTGAAAACATGATTCTGGAAGTAAAGATGTTACTAGATGCCTCTTCGTCACACCATGGTGACTCATTAAGTTTATAGAAAATGTTCTTGTCTACCTAATAACTCTTACACGCTGAAAAAAAGTTTAATTTTTATTCTTTTATTTTCTTGCAATTGCTACAAAAAATACAGCCGCCAGATCTTGACAATGCAAATGTAATATCTTCAAACCCTGAATTCCACTCTTCCAAGAATTTCAAAGTTTTTTCTGTTAGATAACATTTAATTGTGATGCAATTAGTCCCGCCACATAAACCTGCTATTCTACACTTGCGATCTTTCATTATGATAATTGCCCATGTAATCTTTCTCTCGCACGTAAAAGTATACATGTACACAATGTTATTAACTTGTCTTCAGTATCTATTTAGTAAACAAAATAAATACAAAAAACTGTGCCATTTAAGCACTTCATTTAGTTAATTTAACTTCCTTTTTTATTGCAATGAATATCTAAAGAACTTTCAACAGATTTTAACTATTCCGATGGCAAGCAAAAAATTATGTACAAAAGTATAATTTTTCCTTGATACCTAAAGTTTGTATTTTACCCAGACGTGACATAAATGATCTAACATTTAACACCAGCTTCTAAAGAAATCTCAAGAAATAATAACACTTCCTTGCAGAATATAATCAAAGTAACAATAGAGCTTGTCTTGACGCAAACAAAAATAATGAGATTTGATATTATATGTTGCATATAATCGAGTGCTCCAATTCTATGAGTGAATCCTGCATATATACAGTGCTCTGAGTTTGGTAGTGCACGGTTTGCGGCCACGGCCGCGGCGACCATTAGAAGGTAATAATATTTAATTGCATTTTACGACATCCCTATTTTCCTGGTAATTGTAATTGCCAGCAGCATGGCCGGCATGCTTAGCATACTATGTGTTGCCGCGATAAGCAGAACTTTCATAGCCTGACACGCACAGCTGCGCTAGTCATATCCTTTTTGGGTTTGAATCCTGCAAAAATAATGTTCAGATTTTCATCGACTCATTACGTCCCCTTTGTAATCATAATCTTGCTTCACAAAAGGAACTTGATTATTCATTACGAGCGCTCTTTTATTAGACTCTCACACTTTATTTCCCGCCAGAATTGCAGCATAAGCTTCGTCTAATAAAAAAGGTCTCGAGTAATGCATGCAATACTTGTAAACATTGCAATTGCACTCATTGACTTTTTAATTTTGCACCGAAAATAAGCATCGGTGTAAAGTAGGGGGAACAATCATACTTTTCTTATTACTTGCAAGCACGAGAGTCTTGAGCAAGAAACACTGGGAATTTAATGTTTTAATATGCTCCTACACACTGCACGTCCTTTTCAAATGGATGGCTTTTCATTAATTATGCGGACTATGTTTTATATCTACTTTCAACACGTGTTCCTTTATCCTTCGTTTTCCATAATATTTAGATAATCTTGATTTATTATTATTTTATAACTAGGATAGTACAAATTGTTACTGAATAAAAAGAGGTTACTAAAATATTTATAAATTATTTCTGGATATGGAATGATTTAGATTCAGTGTTGACAAATCTTAACTTACAGTGTTTTCATTTGTGAGTGCTTTGTGTCAAACCCCATTTCTATTCCCATTTATTCATCTTCCATTTATTTAATGTTTAATAATCTGCGCATTGCAAATAATTATTATATACGTTGTGAATTATCTTCTGGCATATTTGGCTGGATTTTAATTTTCGTTTCCGGCTTATTGGATTCCAACATTCCTCTCCAGGTCAAATGCAAAACCCTTTTCCAGGAGGAAAAGTACCGGAGCACGGAAGTAATCATCACTGCGTCGAGCGAAATAGGCGCGTCCATTTATTTTCTATTCTGACATATTTTGCCAAAGATGAATTTTTAAGCTTGTTAGAATTAACTAAACTTAAATTATTTGGAAAGCATAATATAAATTCTTAGAATTCTTTGGAATCCCATCCAAATAGAAATTATTTAAACAAATACCACAAAGCCGAAAAATGTAAGTCCAGTATTTTTCATTACTTTCTCATTATAAAGAAATAATTGTACACATCAATACAGTTGAATCTCATTTAATTTGTAGATTGAAGACGGGAACTTGTGTGTTTTTGTAAATAATATTTTCACAGTGTTGAAAATACAATTTTTCCATATACCATAGCTTCAAAGCACACTGTGAGCTTCAATAGTATTTACGTGACATTTTATAATCGTGAAACAACATTACATTTCTTTATTCTACATACTTCCCATTTGTTTAAGTCTAGAAGTTCTAGATAACCTCAATGAAATATGTAAGCTTATCGCTGATTTTTTCAGTATAACTTGCTTTGCCTTCAAAACAACACGCAACTAAAAGAAGGAGCTTTCCTTCTTCCAATGAGAAATGTGACAATACCTTTTTGCCCGGCTGCATATATATATATACTGCTATTCTTTCTGACAACATGATGTTAGGTAATTCTAGGTATAGTGGCCGCAGCTCCCTTATAAGGTCTCCGTCCCTCTACTCCTTGTTCTTCTCCTTGACTGTGATGTTGTTGTTGGTCGGAGTAAAAAATTCGATCACGAACATAGTTCATTTCTCTAAGTCATGGAGAACGATGTCAGGCCTCGATTGTGCAGTGAGAACTATTGTCGAGATCATGGTAAAGTCGTTCTAGAGTGAGCGGAAAAAACACCGGATAGTAAGAGTATGTGTCCTACGTGCTAGGAATATGCATGAAACGCTCTGCACCTATCGCTGGAAACTTCTTGACTTAAAATGCGAAAATGAAACCCTCTGTGTCTGAATTAAGTGCGGGTGATATTAGGAACGCAAACGTTAGTTCCGTCGGCAACATTTTTACATTTTTGTAAAAGTTTCCGTGCATTTTCTTGTCGAGAAACTGCTCTAGGAAGTTGTTGACCTCTGCCTTCTTCATCCAGGCTTTTAGAAGTGGGGCATCTAGATGGAGTAATACAAGCTCTTCTGCGTATGCATGACCTTACGCGTGGCTTTATCGAGGGCCACGAGCTCATGCTTCGTTCATGGAACCATTTCAAACGAATAGAGTAGAACCGGGACGGCAAGCATGTTAGTCGAAGATTTCTCGTTTAACGCCAACCTGGGAGCCGATAAAATTGGAAGACCACATTTGACGAAGGAGACGCTTATATCTGTTTCAGAGAGCCTCCTTCACTGATGTCACGTCCTAAATGCGGTTCTCCAGCACGCCTAGGTATAGGTATAGGAACACTTGTCCAATCCAAAATCCATACTAATTTCTCGTCCGTACTAATCGATGATCCTCAAAGCATTCTTAGGCTGATCTGATAATCAAGCTCGCCGCAGAGATACACATAAGAATTGCGTAGCGCAAGAGACAGTGGCAGAAGTGTGATGCAAAAAAGGATGTCGATCAGCCAATTTTCCCGACAGCCTGCTTACATCTTTTTGCCAGCAAAAGGTTGTTCGTAAATCTCTCCCCTCACAGGTTCTCCGAAGAATTCTGTCGTTCAATGTAGCTGTTAAGATTTTGTGCATCGTATTCAGATAAGTTATTGGCCTGTACTTTCTTGAGTTGGAAAAGTCGCCTTTTTTCGGTAGGAGTACAGTGCGACCTAGCCCCAGTCATTGCGGAATAGGCGTCTCTGACGTTAAATATGAGGTGAAGATCCGGGCTAGATGATGATGTGTGGAAGTAAATTTCTTCCACCGAAAGCTCTTGATACTTCAAGTACTTTTTTGACCTCTTCGACAGTGATTGGTGGACCTTCCTCCTCAGATGTGATGAGGTTCTAACAAAGCTCCTTGAAGCTGATGATGTTCTCAGTATCTTCATTCAATGGGTGTCGAACCTAGTAAATCTCTCTTCAAAAAGTCTCGACCTGCTTGGGCTTGGGTGGATTTTTGACAGAAACAGGGAGATCGCTGAAGAGGCGCGAATGGTCTGCGAAAAACTGTTGATTCTCCTGACCCACCCCTCGCTCTTTTCTATTCTCCTCCTTGCGTCAGATAGCACTCGTATTTTGTGAGTAGTGTGCTACTTGATTACCATTAGCTTTGACTTGTTCAGTGTGTGATGGTGGATCCTCAGTTCAGCATTCTGTTCTGCCCAGCCCATCTTTTTGTTCAGTTGATGCAGGCGTCTTTGGGCCTTCGGATCCATAGTTGGTTTTACCGTTTGACTTGAATTAGCCAAAGCTTTCGCCGCATCATAAACTGAGCAAGTGATAGTCCAGAGGCCGGACACCTCGGAGAGGTCCTTACGAAGGGCGACATCCATTTCAGTCACATCTTGGGGCTTAACAGGAACCTGGATGTTAATGTTCCTCCTTGTACCGAAATTGTTATCATCCCTCGAGAGATGCCTACTTACTGCGGTTGGTTTTAACGTCGCCTTTCTCTTCTTCATCTGCGTCTTGTTCTTGCAGCGGTTGGAGAAGCATTCATCTCTGAGTTGCTCTGTCAACTCAAAAGTTGCGGCGCCTTCCCTCGAATGCGACTCGTGCTACAAGCATTCCTCTCTTGCAAAGTCTCTGTTCCCCACTTGTGTCACCATGTACTATTTTGTATGTATTGTATTTTTTTATTAATTATTAATTGGGTCCTAATACGCTATTTTTCCACATAGTTCCAATTTCAATTTCCACAATTCTGTTTTTTCGACCCACCCGAATATATATATCAAAGTACAGTTTTTTTTACCTTAAATAAGTAAAATTCGGGTAATTTGGAAGAAATATAATTGAATAATAAATTCAAGGCACTGACTGGTATTACGGAAATTTCCGTTAAACTAATCGGTCAAGTATAGCACTAGGACTAGTATTACGGAATTTTCCGTAATATTAGGCCTGAAAGAGCTGGAAAAGGGGTTAGTCTTACGAAAGATTCCATAACGATAGACAGTTCGTAAATTCAATTGCTTGAGTTGTTCTAAAGGCATTATTTTTACGCCAATGGGTTCGCGTGCGGGAGTGCTTACAACGTGGCTACGCCAATGTTATATATGCTAATTGCAATTACACCGCATGTACACTATCGCCAATGCTGAGCCCGCGTGACGGACCTCAGCACGGAGTTGCGCCAACTTTGCGCTAACTCAGTAAACTCAAATTTAACTGGATCTCACTGCTTCCACTTGTCGAGCCATAATCATCGATTAAGCAGTACATGCAGTGCACTCACTTTGTTTCCACGTGGTTTAAGTACACTAATCAGCAATCAACCTCCATGAATATTAAATCATAAATATGACCAAGAACTAATGTATGTTATTTATAATCACTTTTTTTATTGAACTCCTTGCTAATTCACAGTCAATTTTAATTATTTCAAACAATGCGGATTCGAGGAATAGCACATCAGTCAAAACTGACTGATAACTTCAGTTAATTTTTCTCATTGATCAATTAAGTCAGTTTGAACATTCTAATCAGTAAGATCCACTGATTAAGGAATTTTTTTGTATGATCCTATCAGTTACTTACTCTCATGAAATCATTATTTAGTGATTTATTTAATATATGGAATTATTTGCACTGTAAAGAGAATACTTGATCGAAACAATAATTTTTTTAAGTTTATTATGGTTAAAATTATAAGATAGTACAAATCTATAATTTATAAGTTTATTTTTAACGTGGTACATTTCATACAAAACCTGATCACCAATTTCAGGTTATTGTTATACCGTCAGCCAAATGCTTTTTCTTTTCTCCTTACAATAAATGACGGATTTATCTGTAACTTAGAATACATAGAAAAAAATCAATTCTGTTCACTGCACATCAGCGATTTCAAGTGACCAATCGGTTCCGTCAAGAATTTTGACTGATTTTTCTACTAAAGCAGTTATTTTGTCAGCAGAAGTGACTGATTTTTCTGTGAAACTATGCTTGAATAATTGAATCAATCAATTTTTTAACAATTTCCATTCCTTCATAATTTAAATAGTTTCTAGTAGATTATAATTTTAATCTCTTCCAGTTCGAGTTGAGTTATGCTCATGAATATTCCCCAAATTCTTCTTTACCCAATTTTTATTTTATTGAAATTCATATGAACGAATAACAATTTTCCTTAATTTATATTTTGTTGAATTATCGGTTAACCCAATTTATATTTTTCATGATTAACATTTATCCTAATTTTTAATCTTCCGAATTACTTACATATTCGATACATAATTGTAATTTTTTC
>CAKNWT010136499.1:4260-24666 GCA_932066315.1 Andricus coriarius
ATCGGAGAGTATTCTTTATAGATGTCACGTCCTGAATGCGGCTCTGTGGCACGCCCAGGTATGTATAGGTCTCTCTAGCGCCGAGGTGTCGTATAGCGCTTGTGTCGACGATCTCAGGGTCTTCCGGGATGTCATTAAGTTTTCCATTCTTCAAATAAACCTTGGCGCATTTTTCTAACCCGAACTCCATTCCAATTTCTTGAGTGTGCTGTTTGACAATGTCTAAAGCTAGATGTAATTTCTCTTGATTTTTAGCATAGGTCTTAAGATCATCCATGTAAAATACATGAGTGACTTTATGCTTTCGATTTCTAGGTTTACCGCAGAGGTACCCTTCGGAATGGCGAAGTGCGAGATATAGCTCATCGTGTCGCCCTGAAACACACCTCTCTGAAAGGTGACACTGTTAGTGATCACACAATGTTTTCCAGATGAAATAGTAAATCTGGTTTTCCAAAGCGGCATTAATCTCTCTATGCACCTCACCATGTGTGCATGAACCCTTATGCTTTCCAACAGACAGATGATACGTCTATGGGAGGTTGAATCAAAAGCTTTCCGGTAATAAGTCCAGGCCATGGATAGGTAACGCTGATCGAATGCTGCGTCTTTACAGGCACATCTGTCGACGAGCAGGTTCTCCCGACATCCTGCTACGCCTTTCTTCGAGCCACGTTGTTCGTACATCTCACGCCACACAGGCTCAATTCGCCGAACAATCCCGTTGTTTAGGACAGCTGTAAAGATCTTATACAGCGTGTATAAACAAGTTATTGGCCTGTAATTTTTAGGGTCAGCTAAGTTGCCCGTCTTCGGCAGGAGCACTGTGCGCCCTTCTACCAACCGCTCCGGAATAGGCTCTTTCGACTTTAGATATGAGGTGAGAATGCAAGCCAGATGCTGGTGGGTTGAAGGAAACCTCCTCTGGTGTGGGCGGGTGGACGACAGTAACTGGAGGGTCTTGGAAGAGTCGAGATGGGTCAGACAAAAACTGTTGATTTTCTCTGACCCACCTCTCTCTCCGCTCTAGACTTCTTCTAGCAATAAATAGTACTCGTATTCTGTCAACAATATGCTGCCTGATGGTCAGTAGCTTTGACTTGTTGAGTGTCTGATGACAGATCCGCAGTTCGCGTGCGAACTGTCGAACCTTGGCAGTGAAAGTCCTGCCAGATGTTATGTAGTCAATCACACTGAATGCGGGACGCGTACTGTCTTGCCCAGCCTATCTTTGTGCTGAGTTGATGCATTCCTCTTTTGGTCTTATGATCAATCGTTGGTTTTGATTTACGTTTTGAATCTGCCAAAGCTGTCGCTGCATTATACAGACTACAATTGATAGTCCAGAGGTCTCAGTGTCGCCTCTCTTTCTCTGTTGCTGGCTTCTTCTGGCTGCGGTTGAGTAGGTGCTCCGCTTCTATAACCCCTTTTTCGGAGTTCCTCGGCACGGTTTCGCAGACGATTATGAGAAAAATGCGAGAGATCTGGGTGTTTCTCGCACCACAGTGTATGCAGTCGCGACATGTAACCTTTTCGTTCAGGGGCCATACTGGTAGCATAGGACTCCAGCACGTCGTCCTTGAGTCGATCCGTCGCCTCAAAAGTAACGAGATTCTGCCGGTGAATCGCGTTGACCACGTCTTGATTGGCTCCCCCAAATCTTGGATAGTCGGCATTGTTGTTTGACCCATTGTCGGGAGCCCTGCGCGTTCGATTGTTTTGAACCGCACTTATTACAACTGTGTTTGGTGTTATCATTGTTGTCCCCACGAGCAGCTAGCGAAAAGTGTTCGTCCACCCTTGTAAAGCCCTGCATGTAAGGATAAGGCTGCATACTCTGAGAGTATGCCTCCGCTTAGGGGTTATTCCTTCGGGACCATCCCTGGACAATTTTCAGCGACTGCTTATTAATTATTGTAACCATATTCAGCAGAAACCCTTGGTACAGGGACCCTCTATCCGGAACCCGAGGACTCAAATCTCAAGACACAGAATCTCAAAACGATTGGGAAAACTAGTTCTGTGCCACTGAATTACTTCACTGGGATGTAACAACGAACAGAGTGTTAGAATTTAAAAGCACTCTCCCCGTTTTGTTTAGAAGTAGTTCGTTGTTATAACTCAGTCTGCTAATTCCGGAAAAATACGGTGTTGTGAGTGCTCATGCTCTACCAAGCAACGGTGATATATAAATATCAAATTTAGCCCTATTAAGAGGAGCAGAAACTTAATAGAAGGTTGTATCTACGAACCTCTGCCCTTTCTAATTGGTAGAAGTAGGACTAGGATTACAACTACAAGGTAAGGTTAAAATGCATCGATTCAATTTTAATTTTGATATCTTTTACATGGACCATTGTGAGTGTTAAGCAAGTGCGATTAATAAGCCCAAAGTGTACGGAATTAATCAGAGCGGTTTTCTTATTTTGGAATTAACATTTTACAGAAATTAAAAGTCCGGTAGTTGAAATATTAAAAATGATATGAGATCTCTACCATTGATTTAAATCCTTTTCCCAATAAGGTACAACATTTTTCAGTACGAAAAAAAGTGAACAACGATCCCATAAATAAAAAGGAGTACTTAAACGGTACTCTCCAGTTTGTTAGCATCCCATTCAAATATTGAACGTGACATTCAAGATTTCTTACCCGTGACATTCAAGACATAATTCTTATTATTAAATTTAAAAAATCTAAAGGCTAAACAGAATACTTTGTTCGTAACAAACTGATGGTGGCAGCGGTGAGATAGTTTTCACGCTGTTGCTACCGTCACGTTACTAATTACTACTAAAAAGTAACACACCTATCATCAGAAAATTTGATATTGGTTTTCTTAACAATCTATAAATCACAGATTCTTAAAGTGACATGATTTTCGTAATTTTCATGGATTCATGGTTCACCGATTGAATTCCTTTGGCTCGAATTAAATTAGTTTGATTAACTGTAACCATTTCTAATGTTTTTTCAGGCTGGACTAACTCAGAGGAAAATTGGCAATTTTTCTAATCAGGCCAGGTCGATATCGACGTAGGCCGATTAAAAAATTTGTGATTTTCAAATTATGAAAGAAATGAAATTATTAACTTTTAACCCTTTCAGGGGCAGAGGGACATATACGTCCCTCTTGCTTTTTCACAGTCTTTCAAGCATTTCTGATACATTTCACCTTGTTTAGTGCACAAGTATTTGATTTTAGACTCTTAAGGAGGTACGTTCACGAACGCACTTTTCTTACGGATTTGTTTAAACTTTGACTATAGGTTCTTTGGAATGTTATCTAAACATTTGCGAAATTTAAAAAAAAATTGTCTTCTCCTGAGCTGAGATAATTAAGATCAAAGTTGAACCCTTATACACGTAAAGCCTATCTCAAGCATAGGAAAATGTTACATTTCTAACTCTAACTCGTAAACTATTCTTACCGTTTTTTTCAAAAACAAATATATGTTAGAAGGGTGTTTCATAAAGATTTTGAATAAATTTCAGAATTTTTGTCCTCTTAGTTCGAGAATGAGAGGTATGCAAAGTTTGAGAATTTTGAATTATTCGAAAAATAAAACAAGCACGTGGTAGCCATCAGACAACGCTGTCGGAGCGCCTAGCGGGTCTAGCGCATGCGCAAAAGTTTTAAATCTCTTATGAGAAACTTTGTTTTTTTATAAATTTACCTTTAACTACTAATCGAACTGTCATTTTCAACAAATGTGACGTTTTAATTTGAAGTCAAAGAGCACAACTGTCAAAGCAGACACCATGAAAAATGCGACGTTGCAGCGTCTACTCTGAGATCTTGAGGATTTAGTGTGTACTCGTCTGTATACACAACTTCTCTATGTGTAGTGTACAATCATAGCGAAAAATAGTCTCTTAGGTCTGACAGGAAATTAATTAATAAGACATTAGACCGGCATAATTAACTCATTTTTGTCTTTCTTCGACGTAAATAAGGTACGCAGTATCCATTTAAGGGTTAAAAAAACCTTATATCACTCAAACAGTATTATTTTCCGACATAGATTTAGGACTAACTTTTTGCAGATAGTATGCGCGACCGTACCTCCTTAAGGGTTCAAGTAAAGTGATAATCATGAAAAACGGTGTAAAATTGTTAATTAACAATTCGGCAGGCAAGTTTTTTTGTTTCATTTTTTTCATTCATAAAAAACTACGATTTTTGACGAATTTTCGGCATAAGTGCATGTTATATATCGCATTTGTGATCGATTATATTAAATCGTAAAAAAAATGTTTTTCGGGCTACTGATTGAGAATATCATGTCAAGATTGCAAAATTCAAAATGGCGGATTCAAATGGTGTTTATATTAATGCGAATTCTCAATTTTTGGCAGTTGCTATGCGACTAAGTGTATGGGGGGTTTTGAGGTCGCTGATTACAAATCTGATGTCAGAACTGCAAAATTCAAGAAGGCGGATTCAATACAGCCAGCATTATAGTCACATATTCGCCATATTGGATCCGCCATTTTTAATTTTGCAATTCTGATGCCAAAATCGTGATCAGCGACCCCGAAAACCCCTAAATTACCATTAATAGCAAGAATTAGTTTAACAGAAAAATGTGCCTCTGAAAGGGTTAAAATTGAATAAAAGAAAATATAATGTTTCTAAAAATCTGTCAACTTTGAAATTAACAGAAGGTCGAGCAGAAATTTCAACAGTGTTAAGTACTAGGTGATTTCCTACTGTAAGAGAAAGTATAACTAAAAAATTGTAAGTGAATTCTTGCTTGGAATTATCGCAATAACAGAGAATAACGTGCGTAATTTCCATTTGAATACAAATTTTGAATAAAACTTTTGGAAATTCTTTCACTCTGCAGAAACACATTGAGTCTTAGACTCTGTCTCAGACCACATCGAGAGATTGAATAATTATTCTTTTTCTGCATAGGCCAAAAAGAGCGAAAAATCTAAATTAGTATTCTTTCAATTTGAATTAGTTTACAATTCATCGAGTCTGAACCTTAGAGAATTTAGTTTTTCGGTCCGTCGTAGTGCTTGAATTATTTTTTTACCCATGTCTGCACAAGAAAATTTAACTGTAATAAACAGTCTTGTAAGAAAAGTAAACGTTCCGGAAAGAAACACTGTAAAATTTCTACTGTGTCTAGTTCTTCGGAAATATTTTGAAATTTAGTTTTCCCTGTGAAAAGGATCGTACCTACATGTGTGGTGATACCTGCAAAACGAACTGAATTGCCAGTATAAGAAATTTTGCCGGTATTAGCCCAAGCCTAAGTTGAAATAATAGACTTGGAAGTTGAAATCGCTCTTGAACAACGACAACAGGCGTTAATTAAGAAAATCACAAGCGGAATAGGAATAACCTACACGGAAAGAAGTTTGGGTAAGCGGCTGCACTAGCAGTAGTAGAGCAGCGACACCGCGCGTGTGGTGCAGATACTGCGTCAAATTCGGGTGAACGAATGCCTCAAACGTGCGTCGAAATTCTCTTCCGCGTGTGGGACAAAATTTGCCCCATAAAAGGGAAAGCAATCCGCCAGCGCAGGTCACTTCGGAAGTGAATCCGCGCTCTTAATTTTTAAATGAATATTAAATCTAAAGAGAATATTACGTTTATTTACGTTTAAAACGGCAAGCATATATATTTGATGACATATTTACAATCGAATAGTTGGTAAGTCAGTGCGTCAGTTCGTGGGTGCGCCGTCATCCCGTAGCATAGCCGCGCTGCTTGCTCAACATGTTCGTGCAACGGCTACACCATTGTGGGACAAAATTTCGCCCACAACGAGAGAGCGGCCGCACGAAGTTGAAAGCAAGCCGATATCCTACCGTTTGGCACAGCCATTCCACGTAGTGGGAGAGCGGCTTACCCAAACTTCTTTCCGTGTAATTAGGGGAGAAAACCCACACATAATAGAAATTTCCGATAATGACATTTCTGATGCAGAGACCGAACTGGCCGAATCCGATTCTGGACACTAATTCATAGTCAAATCCAATCCAATAAAATTTTTAGACATTTGCCGTACAGCTTGCTCAGCCCTCACTGATTAACTGGTTAGTTAATATCTAAGTGAATCACTGTGACAGTTCCTAGGAGTAGTACACGAGAGAAAGCGAAGTTTTTTTGGTAGCTTTGCGTATTAGAAATCTTTGCAAACCTTCACAAAAATACCTGACCTAAACAATACTATCCCTGATCCAAGGGTAAATGCATCAGAGGTGAATGTATGTGCATTTTGTATTTGTATTTATTTTAAAAAGTTCCTAGGGCTCAATAGCCATCTAAAGAACAGGATAATACAGGGTAATTACAAATTTGTGCAGGCACTGATCAGCAGAATACTTAATTAATCTTATAATCTAATCTATAAACTAAATAAAATAAATAGAGTCGACTTCAGAATACGTATCAAATCAGATATCAGATTAATGCGTAGTAATTAACATTAGGTGATTAATTAGTAGTTCTTGTGCATGCTACGGTAGAAATAAAGAGGGAAAAACTGTATGTAAAATAAATACATTGCAAAAGTCAATTAAAACAAAAGGAAATTCGAAGATGAAATGTTCAAGAACTAAATATGAGAGTTTACCAGTGAGTAGATTCAAGAGTTGGGTTAGGAGTATTGCACGAATATTTGAAAAAAGAGATTCCTAAAACGATACAGGGAAGGTGCATTTCTAATATCGTATGGTACTTTATTCCATAACCGGGTACGCCTTACTATAAATGATCTTTGAAGCTGACGCGTTCTGTGAAAAGGAATCTTAAGTATTTTATGTCTTCTACGAAGCTTGGACTGTGCTGGAAGGTCTCTTGTCTATAAATTGGAATAGGTTGAATAGATACTTAGGAGCTTTGTTCTGAAAATAGGGTAGAGCAAATTACTTATGAAGAATTGTCTTCTCTTGGCAACATTAAGAAGACTAGCCTTAAGATAAATGGAGTTATGTTTTCGTATTTAGGCAAATTGTAGATAAAACGGATACAGGCGTTTAAACCAAGCTCAAGCTTTAAATTAAAATCGTCGGTCAAATCATCATATACTAAACAACGGTAGACAAAACGGGGCAAGATTAAACTCTTAACCAAAAGTATCCGAGTGGAGGTAGGTAAAGAGTCCTTATTCGTATATAGTTATTGTAGAATTCTGTATGTTTTCCTTGAGATGCTCTGTACCTGTTCCTTCCAAGAAGAGGTACGGTTATGGAAATATTGTAGATCTTTAAACCACTCCCGAAAAGGGATAGTAAGATTCTCGACGCGAAGAGGTGGAAATGATGCCAGTGTTCCAACAACAATTGCCTGAATTTTCCCTGAGTTAAGAGTAAGTCCATTATTCCAGTCAGCATATTTGTGGTATTTGGAATGTTGAAGTTCACTTCCAAGGCAGAAGTGAATAAATTGAAGAGGAGGGATGCCGGAATGGAGCACCCACTCTTGACTTCCCACCACACAGAAAGCTCACCACTACTATCAATAATTCTGTGTGACAGATTATTAAAATAGGATTGAAACCACTTGATAACAGAGTTTGACATGTTAAAAGATGTTAACTTTTGTAGGAGTAACTTATGATTGACCATATCAAAAGCCTTCGAAAAATCAAAAAAGAAAAACAATCGTGATTTCCCTATTATCCATTGCTAATTGAGATTCTTCGTTACCTTAAGGGAAGCAGTAAGAGTGCTATGCCTTGCCCGAAATCCTGATTGCACCGGGTCAATGGCCTTAGATAATTCGAGAAATTTAGAAAGTTGCAAAAGAACAATTTTTTCAAGTGGTTTGGACAGTGCACATAAAATAGAAATTGGCCGGAAGCCTTTCGGGGAAGTAGGTTTAGAAATGTTAGGAATTGGGGATATAACGACCTTTTTCCAGATATCTGTGAAGATACCGACCTGAAGAGAAGCATTATAGATATGCAATATAATAGGAAAGATAATTGGAAGGACAAGTTTAATTATTTTAATTGATATTCCATCAGTTCCAATGACATTTGATTTGATTGCAAGTGTTTTATCCAAAGGTATTTCAGGTGTGATGTCCAAAAAGAAGTCAGAGTCATTAAATGTTGAATTAAGAGGGGTGGTGGAAAATGATGATGATAAGTCTAGAACTGGGAATGTAAAAAAAGTCTTTAAAAGGTCATCAGGCGGAAAAATACTATCTACAGATTTGTGCTTGGGCGGAATTAGATATAAACGTCTAAGGAGATGCCAAATGCCCTCTTTTTTATCTCTATCTGCAGTCTCGTTATAATTGTATGGATTGAACGCATCTTTAATCTTAGTTTGAAGTAGGTTCTTTAGTTTATGAAATTGAGCTTGTATTATACTGCTTTTTGTTCTTTTTGCAAGTCGGCGCTTGCCATCACGTTCCCTCATCAGATTTTTAATTTCGAATATTATCCAGGGGGCAGCTTTATTAAAGTTTTTAGGAACGTGTAGCGGAGAAAATGTATTGAATGCGGAGACTAGGTAATTAGTCAGAGCGTCGATTTTATTATTTATATCTATATCTAGTAACTTTTTTTCCAATCATACGTCATTAGATGTTCGTGGGATGTATGTTCATCAATTTTAGAGAGATTCCGTACCAGTCTTTGCTTAGTTTTGAATTTAGATTATAGGGAAATTTAAAGGTAATGTTAATCAAGTCGTGGTTAGATCAATATCGTCTACAATCATTAAGTCAATACGAGTACAGGAACGATCAGTATGGTGAGTAGAATCATGAGGTACAATCGAGAGTCCCGAAGAGTGTACCAAAGGTGTTAGATATTTAGAATGATTGGAAGTGAGATTTAGGTTAGTGTTGAAATCTCCAGTAAGGACAATGTTATTAAAGTTAGGAATAAATGAAAAACTTACTGATTTAAACTCTATGCCATAGGAGTCGTTTGGTAGCAAGTAGCTATTGAACTCCCACTAACCACAGTACCATTCAGACTATCATGCAGAAAAAGACAAACTCCATCACCCCTTCTCTTGTCTCTGTATCTTCTAAAGACCGAATAGTTGCCAATTGCAACGAGGCTAGAGGATATATTAGAACTTGACCAGGACTCAGAAACAGCTATTATATGGTAGGAACATGTACTGAAAAAATGTTTGAATTCTAGAAAATGTGCCAAGAGAGACTGGGCGTTCACATGACAAATCCTGAAGGTATCCATGGATATATTAAGAGACAGATTTGATAGAAAAACAATAAAAAAATGGGAAGCACACGCAGCACACGTAAAAATTGACTGAGAAAAAACCATTATCAGCACAACCAAAACTAAGTGGGTACAATTAAAATTAGCATATCGGCCTAATACTATACAAGTACTTTCAGGAAGACCAGTATCAGAATCAGGGACCCGACCGAAACTTTCGTTCCATTTCGTTACTGCCAGTTAAGCAAAATAATTTGTATCCAATAATTAATGTAATTTCAGATATCATCACTTTCGTCCAGAGTCCAAATATGAGATCATGTTTGCTATCTGAGGATACATATGTACAAGGTATAAAAAACTGAAAAATGTTAAATATATAATTATCAACGGGCATCAAATAACCTAAACAATAACAATATCACACCATTGTGTGTAAACATACCGTAGAAAGCCTATTTGCTATTAAAATCGTTCTACGTTGCAGCAGTGACAGCTGAATCCTAGGCGTGCCATCATTCTTTCAACGAAAGATCTTTTCTCAGACAATCCAAAGATATTTTATCTTTTTTGTCTCCTTAAATTCAATGCAGAAGCGTAGATCCTTCGATTGCAGGGCGTCAAAGCCGCACGGATAAAAATGAGACTTCTCTCATTATCTGGCTAGCTAAGGTTGGTCGTAGACAAGTCTCATACTTTTTTCCTCTGCTCGATTATTTTGTCTCTTACCAACTGTCAGCTAAACTTGGCAACGATGATGGGTGCGAGCAGTGGATTGGATGTCGGCGATTTACGAATGCGATAAACATTCATAAGGTCATCTTTAGCGAACGGAGCATCAAGAGCTTTGGCAACCGATTCTAGGACCGATATAAGATCCTCATTCTGCTTCATAGGTAACAGATGAATTCCAAGGGTACTTTGAAGCGCAGCTTGCTCTTGGTGATTGAGAGGAGCTTCAAGTAAGGCGACCTTCAATTTTAGCGAGCTTGCCTCCGTCTTTATCTGTGTGATCTGATCTGCATTGCTAACAGTAGAACTTTCAAGCAGATTGATTCGAAGAGAATTCTCTGAAATATCTCTCTTGATTTCCTGCATCGTAGTGTTAATTTTTGTAATCTACTCATGCTGCTTAGTTTCGAATTCTTTGAAAAGATTTCTAATATGTTCCTGTGCCTGCACGGCCGCTTCCCTCTAAGCTTATAAGACCGCACTGTGTATAGCCTCGATGTATCCAGGCGGCAGAGTCGCAGCAGTGACAGGAGAAAATGTTGTAAGTGAGGGGTAAGCCTGATCCTTACTGGCAGGATCGATACCTCCACTTAGCAAGAAGCTTTTATCTAAGCCTGAAGAGGTGTCGCTAGCATTCAGTGATTTGCAGTTCACGCAAATAAAATCGATTATTCCTTTTTTTAGATCATCAAATTCTCCAGGGGTCTCCCTACTCAAATGTCTGTGTTTGTGGACGCACGTAACCCTAAAACAATTAAGGAAGCGTACGACCACGCTAAACTCTTTGACGAACGATTAAAAAATCGACTGACATATTAACCATAGAGAATGTAACAGCACAATTATATCACATTTCTCAAACTAAGGAAAAGACTCCGGAGACTACACGGTCTCCAAGCCCTTTTCCAAAACAACAGGGTAAATCAGAAAAATCAATATCAATGAGCGATAACAAGGAAGCAACAATTTCCGTTTGCTGGAGAAAACAAGGCCGGAGGGTCATATCAGACTCATTTCCAATACTCTCTCCAACCTCAATATCCGCATCAACAGCCGGGATATCCGCCCTATCCTTACCCACCTCAATATACTCCTAATTATCCTTACCAATATCCTCCTCATCCACAATTTCCATATGGCTATCCGCCATGTAACTCACAATATTCTCCTGAAAATATATACCAAAACATGTCCTGGAGAGGACAAGGGAAAGTAACTGGAAGTGTAATACCACCTAGGCCAGCATCACCAAAATCTCAGGGAAATTTAAACTCCCAGCAGACTCCTTGCACGGACCGGACGCGGCAACAAGTCGAAATTCCAAGGAGCGTCCAACCAAACACGTAGAGTTCCCGGACAGTACTATAGGGTCCTACGAACAGGGTCCAAAGTAGAAGATTCCCCAGCAAGCGCTCTAGCCGCACCAGAATTCCGAAATTAAAAATGAAGTTTCCTTGTAGAATCGGGTTCTGATGTGAACATAATTGAAATTTAAGCCTTACGACGGGACCAAACTATGAAGCTCAAAATGCGCTATTTTTTACAGGAATAACACAACATTCAGTGAAAACGATTGGAACTGCAAACATCTCGTTATTTACCATCGCCGTGGAATTTTATGTAGTGGAAAACGATTTCCCAATTTCACCAGATGGAATTATCGGCAGGCCTTATTTGAGAAAATACCAAGCTCAAATTTCGTTTCGCCACAATTCTTTGGTCACTGTATTAGACCCTATCTCCCCGATTCCATTTATCGACAAGGAATCGAGAGAAGCTAAACAACTACAATAAACCTGAAATAAAACTTTTTGCCCGAATTCTGAAAATCAAAGCACGAACTCGGCGGTCTGTAGACATTCACGTTACAAATCAAGAGAAACAGGAGGGACATTTACAGAAAATTGCAACTCCGGAAGAACTGTATCCAAGCGAGGCTATAGTTTCGTCGGCAAACGGGAAGTGTAACCTTCTTGCCATAAACACGCTAGAAGAGGACGTATGTCTAGAAATTCCGCCTCAAGAACTGATTCCTTTTGATTGTTGTAAATTCCCAGGAGAAGAATCCTCCGATTCTGATTCGGAGAACACACCCCAAAAATGGCAAGAAACAATAAACGGAAATTATTCTAAACGATACAAAGTTTACATGTATCTCACCTAACGGAAGAAGAACAAGGATTAGTATTTCAATGGGCTGAAGACTATTCGGATATCTCTTATCTAAAAGGGGAAACAATGACAAGTACCCCATTAGTACCCCGTCTATTCAACTACTCTATAAGAACATAATATCAAGACAAAACTGCTATTCGATCGCCTTCGAGTTGCAAACTTTAAATTACAGCCTGACGAATGCGACTTCTTCAGAACTGAAGTAGCCTATCTGGTCCACATAATTGGAAATGACGGAGTGAGGCCTAATCTGAATCAAATAATAGCGATTCAAAACTTCTCACGTCCTAACACAGTGAAAACAGTCAGACAATTTTTGTGACTTTCAGGTTATTATCGCAAGTTTATTAAAAACTACGCTAACTTGACGAAGCCCTTGACAGACCTTCTAAGAAAGGATACGAAGTGGGAGTGGGGACCAACCGAAAAACCTAGTTTTAGAAAAATTCGTAGACATTTATGTAACGAACCGATTCTACAATATCCTGATTTCGAAATACCCTTCAAGTTCACAACCGATGCTTCCGAGTACGCAGTGGGTGCCATACTATCTCAGGAAAAGGATGGCATTTATATGCCCATTGCCTATTACTTCAAAGTTATGAACCATTACGAACAGGTTTACCACGAACCTACAAAGAAGTGCCTGGCAGTAGTGTATGCGGTAGAGAATTTCCGCCCCTACTTATACGGACGAGAATATACCCTATCTTGCGAATGTGAACCTGTTCACTGGATCGATTATGCGAATAATCCCAGCTCTAGACTAATTCGTTAGCGGTTGGGGCTAAATGAGTATCAATATAAATTTGAATACAAGAAAGGAAAGTTGAATAGAGGAGTCGAAGCTCTATCAGGAAATCCCGTGGATGAACAGCAATCACTGGAATCTACCGACTCTGAGGAATCAGACGAATCCTCTTCAGCTTCCCCATCCCCTATCCTCATTGATAGAAACACGGTCTTCACGAGGAATGAGCCTATCTCAAAACAATGGCAAATATTAGCAATTCACAGACGCTCAAAGCAATTTAAAGTTCTACCGGTCACTCGTTCTGCAACTGCCCAAGAAAAAGACGAAGAAACGAAAACCGCAAGCTTGCCAGAAGAGCCCACTAGCATAAAGAAAGGCAAATCAACCTCAGAAGCATCTATATCGAAATCGGAACCCAAAGTAAAATCATTTCTAAAGAGAAAACCTTCCATTTCTGTACCCGGAACTATAATAATAGGGGAACCCTCGATTTGCAGGAAAGCGTTCCTTGCGTCAATTAAATCCAAAGTCATAGAACCTCCAACTACTACAGCAATCACCAGGCGAAGAGGAAGGCTAGCTGGGATATCCTCAGGCGACCCTGGCGAAACTTACATTCTACCAGCTCACGTGTAATTTCCAGATTCGAATAAAGACTGTGCTGCTAAACGAAGTCCTAGACGCAGAGCAGCAGAGGCTTTTAAATCACTACACGCATCAGCAAACCCTCCTCGGAAAGCGAGTCTTTCAATGAAACGGAAAGTAGTGAAGATTCTTACTCTCCAGTATTTAGGAAAACTCATAGTGTGCTTCTAAATTTAGAACCCACTCTATCTAAGAAAGCTAATTCTCTACCTAAAAGCGCACCTCCTTCCACTCATCTACCAAGCTCTTGATTTTCTCCATTAGTAGAACCCCGAGTAGATGTCTACATCGACGGTGCCTGCGGTTTATTGGACAGAAAAAGAGCTAGAGCAGGAATAGGAGTGTGGTTCGGACCCGATCACCCATTGAATGTATTCAAATAAGTAAAAGGGCGACAAACTAAGAATGTAGCTGAAATTGAAGCAGCCATTGAAGCTGCTAAAAAAGCACACGTAGGGAGTATGAAAAAGATACGTCTAAAGGCAGATTGAAAGTACCTGATGAGTAGTGTAAATGAATGTTTGCCGAAATGGAAACCTAACGATTGGAAGACCTACAATAAACCTACTATAAACCAGTCAAAATCGGGCAGAATCGGAAAGGTTAAAAAGAGCCTTGGCATTCCGTGAAGGGATGGGAGAAGAAGCGAACATCACCACAAGGGCCTTAGAAGGAACAGATGGCTACTTGTGAGAAGGGAAGTGAAAACAGAAGGGAGACGTGCGAAAACTTACCCGAAATTTCGTATAAAAATTCCGCGATGGCACGACGAAGTACAATCTGGTTTAAGAGCCTTCCTACAGAAACAGAATCACACATCGTTCACATACAACCCTTAAGGAGGTCCTAATTGCCGACACCAGGAGTGGGGATCACTCTTGTGGCAAGATCAACGTCGCTATCAACGACAGAATTGAATCAGGATATCCAACAGAATGGAAGTCCAGTTCGAAGTACTTTCGAACCCGATGTTACGATACGTTACATTGACCCGCCTTCTCCCCGGATAATTTATCCAGAACTTGAAGTATAAAAACCAATAACGACCTGTACCGAAAAATCTAATGTTATCCATGAATAGAAAGAACCGCTGACCTATAAACGAGACAGAATAAAATGAAGGAACTCGTCTCAGAAAGATTCCAGTGTGGTTATATTATTATCACCCTTTACCACGGAAGAATCGAAGTTCCTCAGCCGAAACTCAGACATAAAATAATTTCAGAATACTACTGTAGCGTGATTGGAGGCCACAAAGGCATCACAAGAACCTATTGACGGATTAGAGAATGGTACACATGGCCAGGGATGCGAGACGAAGTTACTCAATTTATTCAAGGCTGTAAAAGCTGCTTCGAACAAAAACTTTGTAGAGCTCGCACTCGAGAACCAATGCTTATTACCGACACACCAGCATAACCTTTCGATAAAGTGTCATTGGATACAGTGGGAAAATTAGCAACAACCCCTAACAGAAATCGCCACATCCTCACAAAGCAAGATAATTTTAGTAACTATTGCATTGCGGTGGCCATACCAAACCTAACTCAAACACAATTGCATATGCAGTGGCCACGACTCTGTTCTCTCAATACGGCGCACCAAGAGCTATCTTGACAGACAGAGGAGGGAGCTTCATCGGAAATATGATGAGGAAACTGAAAAATCTATTCCATGTGAAACAATTTGCCCCATCGGGTTATATACCTCAAACCAATGGCTCACTGGAAAGAAGTCACATTGTGTTAACTGACTATATCAAACACTACGCAAAAGATTATGACGACTGGGATAGGTTGCTTCCTTTCGCCATGTTTGCGTACAACACGTCAGTTCGCCAGTTCGAACGCCAGCCTCCTTCCCCCAAGGTGAAGAATTATAAACCTACGGTTCATATCTCCGCGATCTAATTATCAGACTAAACGAAATTCAAAGGATCTCTGCTGACAATTTAATCAAGTCAAGGATTCGTTGCAGAGAATACTATGACCAAAATTCGAGGCCACTGAATGGCAGAATCGGCGACCAAGTATTCTTAATAAAGGATGTCAGAAGTGGAAAGTTCGATAGTAGAGGATTAGGTTCTTTTACCATCGTTGGATTCACTGAAAAATACAACGCTGTCCTCGAAAATGATAACGGAGATCGTTTAACGAAACACGCCCACAAACTTCTGCTTTCACAATGTTGAAACATGGGTACCGTTCATCGCGCCTGCGAAAGTGATAAGTTAAATGTATGCCATCAAGGTCGCAGAAAACAAAAATAAGCTCAGAAACTAAAAATGTCAAAGTACTGTAAAAAGACAAGATTATTATTGGCCCTGTTTACACATGTTCGACTTAACCATCTAGTATCAAACCTAACCACTGTTTCTTTTCAGGAAAACATGAGGGTATCTCGTTGGACTTTCTTGCTGCTCACTATTCTATTCTACCAGAAGGAAGCTGAAGGGCAAACAGATGAATCGACTTACCGCATCACCACCCTGAGAACCAATGACGGACTCTACTATGAGTATCAAGGAGTGCTGAAAAGCGTCTCCAGTACCTGAACACTGACCACCTTTCTGGATCTAAATAAGCTCAACAACTATCTCCAGTCATGTAAAGATCTTATACAGTGTGTTCAAACAATTTATTGGCCTGTATTTCTCTGGGCTGGACAAGTTGAATTTTTTCGGTAGGAGTATAGTGCGTCCTAACACCAGCCACTGCGGAATGGGGGTCTCCGACTTTAAATATGAGGTGAATATGCGCGCCCAATGTTGGTGTGTAGAAGTGAACTTCTTCCATCAAAAGTTTTTGATACAATCTGGTCCAGCATCGGAAAAGTTCTTCGTGCCTCTGAGTACTTTTTTCGCCTCTTCGGCAGTCATTGATGGACATTCCTCCTCAGATTTTATGAGGTTGTCGCAATATTCCTTAAAGCGGATGATATTGTCGGTATCTTCTTTCATCTTGAGTTTTCGGGATCTTGCATACCTCTCTCCAAAAAGTCTTTACCTCGTTGGGTTTGGGTGGATTTTTTACAGAAACAGGGTGATCACTGAACAGGAGTGACGGGTCAGCGAGAAACTTTTTATTATCCCTGATCCATCCCTCCCTCTTCTGTATTCTCCTCTTTGCGTCAGATAACACCCGTATTTTGTCAACAATGTGCTGCTTGATTGTCAGCAGCTTTGACTTGTTTAGTGTGTGTTTCAAAATCGTCAGTTCTTGGGCGAACTTTCGAACCTTTTCCGTAAACGGTCTACCAGAGTTTATGTAGTCAATCACACATTGAGCACGGGACGTATTCTGTCTTGCCCATCCAATCATCTTGTTCAGTTGATGCAAGCATCTTTTGGTCTTTTGATCATTCGGCAGTTTGAGCCTTCGATTTGAATCAGCCAAAGCTCTGGCAGGACCATAAGCTGAGCAACTGATGTTTCAGAGGTCGGACTCTTGCGAGATTTCTCCACGAAGGGAGGCATTCATTCAGCCAGATCTAAGAGCTTAGGAGGAACTTGCATGTTAATGTTCCTTCTTGTCCTGAAATCGTGATAATCTCTCAGAAGGTGCCTGCTTTCCGCGGTTGGTCTTAATGTCGCTTCCTCATCTTCGGCTGCAGCTTGATCAAGCAGCGGCTGGGGAAGCGCTCCGCGTACATATCCATGCTTCCAGAGGTAGGCACGTTCATTTCGCAACGATTGAATTTTTGGCACCACAGAGTATGCAGGCGCGCCACAAAGCCTCGGTGAACAGGGATAATGCTGGCATCGTAGCATTCTAGCAAGTCATCCTTGAGTTGAGGCGTCCACTCAATGTGCGCGTTTTGCCGGTTCGTCGTCGTGTTTCCATCTAAATTATTTTCAGCACCCCGAACTCTAGGATTATAGGCATTTTTCGCCGACTCATTGTCAACTTTTTGGTGTTTTAGTGGTGTCATTGTTGTTCCCACGAGCAGACAGGCAAGTGGTTCGTCCATCCTTGTAGAGCCCCGCAAGCAAGGATAAGGCTGCATACTCTGACAGGTCGCCCGGTATCCCAGAGTCACCGTTTGAGATACCTCACCCAGGTGCCATTCAGCTTTCGGCACGGTTGTCACGCCTCCGCTTAGGGGTTCTTCTTTCGGGACCATCACTGGACAATCTTCCGCGACTGCTTATTAATTATTGTAACCATATTCAGCAGAAACCCTTGGTACAGGGGCCCTCTATCCGCAACCCGAGGACGCGTTCGGTGGCTTTGTCATATGCCCTTCGGTTCAATTTCTAAGGAATCAGAACCGAAACCCAAGTGTGTTTTGAGAACACGAAGCGACCCAAGAATGAGAGCTTTCTGCATCCATCTCGCAAGTGCCTTGGCATATTTTTGGCAGGCGGGTATTGCTTTAAGGATACGAACCAGTGCAGAACGGGCGGCTCCGACTTCAAATATCAGGTGAATATGCGGGTCAGATGTTGGTGTGAAGAAGTAAACTTCTTCCACCTCTTCGGCAGTGATTGATGGACATTCCTCCTCAGATGTTATGAGGTTGTCGCAATGCTCCTTTAAGCGGATGATATTTCCACTATTTTCTTTCACTTCCAGTGTTTATGGGATCTTATATACCTCTCTCCAAAAAGTTTTTACCTCGTCAGGCTTGGGTGAATTTTTGACAGAAACAGGAAGATTGCTGAAGAGGCGCAATGAATCAGAGCGAAACTGTTGATTTTCCCTGACACGCTCTGCATCTATTGCTGGAAACTTCTTGACATAAAATACGGTCACGGTATCCTAAGGTGGAAATGACACCGTCCTGGCATGCGAAAATGAAACCTCCTGTACCTGAATTAAGCTCTGATCATCTGAGGAAAGCAAAAGTTTGTCTCGGCCGCTTGCTCCGCGGCTTTGTAAAGGAATGCTCCTTCACCAATCATCTCGTGGTTTCTGACCACTTCTAGGAGAGGATCTCTGCCACTGGATACAAAAGAGCTGTTCGCAGAACAATGCGGTTATGAAGACGCAGATACCTTGTTCAACGCTTACAGATTGGAAGACCAAATCTGTCGGAGAAGATGCTTGTATTTGCTTCGGAGAGACTCCTTTACTGATGTTACGTCCTGAATGCGGCTTTGAGGTACGCCCAGGTATGTATCGGTCTCTTCAGTTTTAAGATGTCTAATCACACTTATATCCACAAGCTCAGGGTCCTCGGGAACGCCAACAATCTTTCCGTTCTTCAGATGAATTTTGGCACATTTATCCAATCCAAAGTCCATCTCAATCTCTCCTGTGTACTTCTTGACGATATTTATGATAGTTTGAAGTTGGCCTTTACCAGAGGCATAGAGCTTCAGATCATCCATATAAAATACATGAGTGACCTCATGCTCGCGCTGGTTAGTGTCGCCACAGAGGTATGCAGAAGAATTTCGTAGTGCGAGAGATAGAGGCAAAAGTGTGATGCAAAAAAGGAAAGGGCTCATGGTATCGCCCTGAAAGACGCCCCTCTGCAAGGTGACGTTGTTTGTTGTCACACGATAATTTCCAGATGAGATAGTAAATCTAGTTTTCCAAAGAAGCATCAATCTCTCTATGCATCTCACTATGTGTGGATGCACCTTCAAGCTTTCCAATAAACAGATGATTAGTCTATGAGAGGTTGACTCAAAAGCTTTCCGGTAGTCAATCCAGGGCATTGACAGGACGCGTTTGATGGGCTGCAGCGTCTTTACAGACACACCTGTCAATTAGCGGGTTCTCTCGACAGCCTGCTACACCTTTTTTCGAGCCACGTGGTTCGTACATATCACGCCACACAAGCTCAATTCGCCGAGCTATCCTGTTGTTTAGGACAGCTGTAAAGATCTTATACAGTGTGCTCAAACAAGTTATTCGTCTGTAATTCTCTGGGTTGGACAAGTTGCCTTTTTTTCGGTGGGAGTATAGTGCGTCCTAACACCAGCCACTGCGGAATAGGCGTCTTCAACTTTAAATATGAGGTCCAAATATCTGGTCCAGCACCGGAAAAGTTCCTCGTGGCTCTAAGTGCTTTCTTCACCTCATCGGCAGTGATTCATGGACATTCCTCCTCAGATTTTATAAATTTGTCGCAAAGTTTCTTGAAGATGATGATATTATCAGTATCTTCTTTCAACTCTTGTGTTTTCGGCATCTTGTATACCTGGGCTGCAAGCTGCAGCCAACGATGAGGAAGTGTAATTAAGACCAACCGCGGAAAGCGGGCTGCATCTGAGAGATGATCACGATTTCAGGACAAGAAGGAACATTAACATGCAAGTTCCTCATAAGCCCCAAGATATGGCTGACATGCATGCCTCCCTTCATGGCGAAATCTCGCAAGAGTCCGACTTCTGGACCATCAATTGCTCAGTTTATGGTGCTACGAGAGGTTTTGTTGATTCAAAGCGAAGGCTCAAACCGACGATGGATCAGAAGACCAATAGACGCTTGCATCAACTGAACAAGAACATTGAATGGGCAAGGCAGAATGCGTTCCGTGTTCAATGTGTGATCGACTGCATAACATCTGGTAGACCGTTCACGGAAAGGTTTTGAAAGTTCGCCCAAGAACTAAAGATCTTGAATCACACACTAAACACGTCAAAGCTGCTGGCAATCAAGCAGCATATTGTTGCCAAAATACGGCTGTTATCTGACACAAGGAGGAGAATACAGAAGAGGGAGAGATGGATCAGGGAGAATCAACAGTTTCTCGCTGACCCACCTCGTCTGTTCAATGATCACCCTGTTTCTGTCAAAAATACACCCAAGCCCAACGAGGTAAAGACTTTTTGGAGAGAGGTATAAAAGATGCCGAAAACACTAAAGTTGAAAGAAAATACTGACAAGATCATCCGCTTTAAGGAATTTCGCGACAAACTCATAAAATCTGAGGAGGAATGTCCATCAATCACTGCCGAAGGGGTGAAAAAAGCACTTAGAGGAA
>CAKNWT010136559.1:2572-13289 GCA_932066315.1 Andricus coriarius
ACAAGCTATAAAAAAAATTAATAGTCAAAAGTTGTTCACACAAAAAAGAGCTATAAAAATTTGTCATAAATAATTTTTTAAAAGAAGCGTAGTTTTTGTTTTAATCGTAAAAAATCGCATTAAAAATAAAAAATTAAATCTTTGGAAAACCGTACAAAAGACGAAAAAAAATTAATATACAAAAGTTGTTCAACCAAAAATGATCTACAAATTTTTTATAAACTTTTCTTATAAACATTTTCTTAGAACCAGTTTACGCTAGGATGCGTATTTTTGGTTTGGTTTGATAACAAATTTTTTTTGTATAGGATGAGCACTTTTTTCAATTATAAAAACAAGACAATGAAAATACGTATGTTTGAATACCAACGCATATTACGAATTGTAATAATATAAATTTATTGAAATGATACATTGTTCAAGGTAGTTGAGAATAAAATGTAATGCAAAATAAGAAAAAAATATTGAAGTAATCATGATAAATAAAATTTGTATTTTATATTGCAACATATGAATAAGGAATCCCAGGAATTTGATATCAAAGTGTTGACCACAATGGAGAAAGGTTCGCACTTTGGACTAAATCGAGTGCGAAGCACGAGATACGTGATGAGAATGTGTTCGTTAAAGCCGAAGAAGCTTTAACAAAAGAGGATTCACAATCACCAAATTACAGTTGTCGATGCTGTGACCTTTAACTTGAAAGGGTCTCTGCACAAATGTGTGGAAATACAATGGCCGAGCGCGTAGCGCGAGGTAAATACATTATCGAGCGCGAAGCGCGAGAACCAACATACGCGCGCCCTAGGCGCGCTCAAACTTGGGAGCGAAGCGAGCCGCGCGCATAGCGCGCGATGAGGATGTGCCCGACTGCCCGCGCGGCGGGCAGATTTTTTTCTCTCCTTTTCAGATAGTTGGAAAAAATCTGTCTGATTGAATGACTTATTACAAAGATACGGAAGTATACGTTGAAGTAAAGGAATTTCCTTCTTCACTTTCAATCAAATACAAATTTAGTCATTTTTATCTGAAGAACATAGAACATAACATATGGTCGTTGCGAAGCGCGCTCAAACTGTTGGGTGTCTATTATACGACGAAAAAACGCGAAAAAAACAAAATATTATACGAAGAAAAATTACTCAAAGTGGGCAACTTGGAACAAATTTTTTGAACAATAATGTTTGACAAAAATTCTTTACAAAAATCTTTAAAACAGAAATGTTTAAAAAAATGTTTAAAAAAATGTTTTAAAAAATGTTGAAAAAAAATTGTTTTAATCCCTATCCGTGGTTGAAATGCAATATATTATTGACTGCAAAATTTAAAAACAAACTTAAAAATTTTGGTGTAAAAAATATACCTTATAATGAATTTAGATCAATTAAAATGTATAAGGTAGGCCTGGTCCACATAGCCTTACTGACGAGTCCAATGAGTCAGTCTGGGACGAAACAGAAAAAAACTAATTTTTATATTTTTTATTTAAAAATAAATATATATATTTTAAATTAATTGCAGAACACAAAACAAAATAAATGTTATCGATCCTAATGCCAATAAAAAAATCTTCTTTACAGTTATAATTTTTGGGTCAATTAAAAAGGATATCTTTCGAAAAACATCAAAGTCGATCTTTGTAACACATCTGTTATTGTTATAAACAAACTGTATTATCTTATGCAATGTGCGAATCTTAATATTTGTTTATACAATTTGTTTAAAACATTTCATGTATTCATTTTGTGTATTAGATGCTGCTACACTTATTTTGATTGGTCCGGAGTTTATTACGATTATTTACGCAATGATAAAAAATAAAGTTGTCAAAATTACCATTTTTCCTGCTTTATTTGTTAATTCAGAAGTGCAATAAAATTAATTTCTTCAAGAGTTTTAAATAAAAAATATCAAAATCGATTAAGAATTGTCGGCTCTAGGCTGTTTTAAATCAAATTTTTACATTTCGCTTCACTATGCTCCACCGTATCCGACTCTTCCCTTCCTCATTTATTCATTTTTAATTTAAAAAATATTTTATTTCACATACATATTACTTTAAATGTATTACTATACAAGGAAAATCCATGTTCTTAATTATAAAATAAAATATTGCAGAAAAATAGGCAATAGATTTTATTTTTATTTCTAAAAATATTAAAAATAATAAACGGTTTCGGATTTTAATAGTCTCATTTTCAGGTATACTAGGTGTTTTTGTAATACTTGAGACATCGAAATATCTAAAACAAATACGTACCCTATGAAAAAAAATCCGCAATAAAAACTTTTTATTTTCGATATCCGAAGGTCCTTTTATTTACATCGTCCAGCGATGTAAAATTCAACCGATTTTTTTTTACAGTGTAGGTTTTCACACTTCGTGTGCTCGCTATTGTCATGACCTGCTTTTGGTTTAATTACGTCAGTTTTACATAAAAAAAGAACTAATTTACTTAAGGTTCTATCGACCTTAAGGAACACATTCTCATCAAGAAACTCGCGCTTCGCGCTTGATGTAATGTATGCTCTACCAGAAGAAGTTACAAAATATGAATATTAATTGACTGGAAAGTCACGGGTACCCAATTAATTTTCAATTATTTGTATAAAATGTATTTTCTATAGTTAATAGTTATATTATATGTGAATATAGGTTATGTTATAATGACGCGACCCATGCGCGCTGCTTGTTTTGATTCACACGTATAATACGTTACCTTACGTAGAAAACTAGGGACGTACTATACGTAGTAATATACGCGTATAAAACCGCGTATAATACCTTGAGTATTATATGTTCCCAATCCTGACTATAGTACAGAAATATATGACGTCATTATCGAGGGTCTAGCTGGGGCTCAGGACAAGAATCGAAGTTGGGTTTTCGGTCGATAGGAGTGAAAAATTGTAATTGTAAAATGTAAAAGATAGAAAAAACTTGACACATGGAAGTAAGGAGGCTGTAACAGAATTAGAAATAGAGGCTACCGATTACTGGTAGGAAGGAAAAGTGCTCTGGTAGTGTTGCCACTGACCTGCGCAACGACCGTAAAGGCCGCAAAGGCTGCCGCTGCGCGACCAGGCCGGGTCAGGTCAGGGCCGCCCTGCCATGCCGCATCCTCGACATCAGATGGCGGAAGGGGCGCTCGCCGCGTCGAGTTCACATAGGGTCACTACCCACATCATTCACCACGCAGTCGCGCTGCCGCCCCATACAGGCTTCGCGCCAAGCGTCTTGCATGGATGTGTTTCCAAGCCCCATGACACACTTCCGTTTCATTCCCCAGCCTTCTTCCACTTTCATTTTACAGCCAATCGGATTCCAGGACCATCCCTGGCAAGTTAATTCATTATTTTCAATATAATTTTTTCATTTATTCGACCTGCGCAAGAATCGCTAGATTCATAGTCGACCACTGAACTTTTCTAATTCATTGCCATGTTTATTCTTAATCAAAACTTTCCCATTTACGGTTTTTAAAATGCAGCAATGATGTCCACGATACTGCTTAAAACTGCGGGACCATTCATGTTAGAAAAAGGCCGATGAAAAAAATGTTATCAAATATTTTCAAATATAATTGACACTTAGTCATTTTTATGCCATAGCGCCTGAACGGCTCCTGAACGGAGCCAGACCATAGAGTGTAGCGTCAGGCGGAGGTGACATGAAACAAAGACTAGTTTTGATATACTGTTAATTAAAGCCTGCGATCTTGAACAGTGCATTCTGTCGTTTTTCAGCTGTCACTTGAGATCCATGATGCAAAATACAAGAAAACAAGTGTCTCCTGAAAAAGACTTCTGACAAAATGCACTGTTGTAGATCAAACCTCAATTCTTTATTTTGAATCAGTCAATTTTTTAAACCTAATAAACAACTTTTGCTGGTAGACAATTAACAATCTGTCTGTTATGGAAACTTTATTATCTCTCGATCTGGGCCAGACTAGATCTTTCAGATCAAATGGTCTATATAGATAAAGCTATATCTGAGAAACATTCGAAATTATACTATCATGCACTTTTTCCACACTAAAATGTCAAAATGTTGGATAAATTGATATCTCTGAAAAATGTCGTCGCTTTCTAATATAATGATTTCAAAACACAACTAAAGTTTGCAACGTTTATAAACGAAAATATGTATTTTTTTAAATGTATTGTCCCATTTAAATGTTAAATAAAAAATTTGTTCAATCTGCGCCAAAATATTTGATTCAAATACCCAAATATTTAATTGATGTTACCAACAATTTCGTCAAATCAACCAACCATTTGGTTAATTGTACAATTACCATTTAATATTCATTCTTGCATTTAACCCAAAATTTGATTTAATGACAAATTTTTATAAATGAAAAACTATCCACTATTATTGTTTGTTGAAATATTTGGAGAAAGAATTTTGCTGACAAAATGTAATACTCAGATAAATCGGTTATAGGAAATTATTTTAAATTGATTGGAACCTTTGGCTGCTCGAAAAAATTGTGTAGAGACTGAATGTGTACAAAATTATTTTCTTGAATAAGCATTCAGAAATGGAGAAACCAGAGTTCCGTTTCTCGAGTTTTTCCAGGAAGAATTTCGATCTGACACATAATAAATGTGACTGTCACTTTTTCAACCGAGGTTAAGGTTGATTGCTTGAACGTTTTTGCAATCCGTCTCAGACCCGAGCAAAGAACGACGATAGTTCTTTGGATAATCAACGACCTCGGAATCGAAATGAAAGATCTTGAGATCAATAAATAACACCGCGTAGCACGATACTCGAATATATACAATATAGCAAGCTGCAAAATAGCAGCTAGCAAAACTATATGTGTATACCTAGACTGTAAAAAATGTCGGGAATATTCCCAACAATTTGGTAGGTAAAATTGCTTTTTTTTATAGAAAAATTTATTTTCCCATAAAATTAAGAATTTTTCCGTTATTTAGGAAAAGTTATCATATTTAAAGTTAACACTAGGTAACAATATTTTGTGTATCATCAACAGATGGAACATTTCAGTATGTTTCTTTTCTCGGTAGAATACGAACCTGAAGGCAAAAATGTTCTATCATTTTCCGTTTTTCAGAAAAACAGATTTAAAAAGTGAAAACTCCCATTTATTTAGCTGTTTCTGAAACCTTGTATCAAACAAACCGGAAATACTAAAGGTTTACAACAGGGCTGAAATTGAAGCGTGATGCATGCACTGTGTCCCTATGCTTTCGAGAATGACCTTATGTCTTTTTACGTTTTTAAACGCGTGCAATATGATTTTTTTCATTTTTATGTGCTTTGAACATTAAATCTTGAATATCTCCGAAAATATTGACGCTACGGAAAAAATAAGGTTTGTTTCAGAATCAGCGCCTCAAAATACATAAAGAAATACTATAGAAATCGAATAAACACGCATTTTATACATTTTTGTAACTTAGTGTAATCTTTCCATCATGTATCGTAACTTTACCAAATACTTAGGAAATAAAGAAACACCGTGACATTTTGGGAATTTTCCTACTTTTTAAGTATAATTTTACCAATATAAATTGGGAATTTCGGGTTGTTTCCGAAATATAATATGTGATTTTCCTCAACCATTGGTAGTTTTCCTGTGAAAATTGAAGAAAAAAAATCTTTTTGCAATATTTGTGGAAAATTATCGTTTCTATTGAGAATATTTCTATTGTGTTCAGAAATTTTCCAAATAAGCTAGAAAATAAGGAAACCTTAGAACGTTTCGAACACTTTCCCATATTTCGCGTTTTTCTCAGTTAAGGTCAAAATTATTTAAAAAATGCCCCAGTGAATCGTTTTTCATCTTCGAGGGTTCATTTTGGACCTAAAATGCCGGGAATTTATCCGGCTATATGCCCCCATACTTAAATCCATACCGGCCATAAGGGCTCTTTGCATGCGGACGCCCACATATGTTCTCAACATTTTTTGGAAGAAACGTTGATTTAGTTATGAAAAAGAAATATTTCGTTCTGAATAAATACTTTTTTTCCATCGTAAATTTCTGATATGCAATATTTAGTAGTTCAAGATAAATGCAGCTAGGTCTCGCAGAGCGTATTATCTCACAATAGAAATTAGTTCTCAGTGTTAGAATAAGTGAGCCCCAAATTTTAATCATAGTTATAAAGAAAATATGCTATGGAATATATTACAAACTATCATCTGGTCCTATTCTCAGTATCAGGACTGACTAACTGTTGAAATATTTTAACAATTTTAGTTTACTCCCTTAACATCAAAAAATGATGAAGCTCATTTTTCTCTCATGCATAAAATGGCTATAGGTAGCACGGAGCTGTCCCAGTATATATCATCAGTCACGGAAAATTTTTTATAATGCAATCAAGTGATCGAATAAAAACAGTATGCTTAACCCCGCGTTATGGGGGTTGGGTCTGTGAGACCCAGCACATTTTATTTTGCTTGAAGTTTGGTTACTATGTGTGCGACGTTGCCGTTCTTGTCAGTAGCTGGAGCTGCATATTAGTTTTTTATTTTGGTGTAGCCTGGATTGAATTTAGAAATCTTGAAAATAAACCATTTAAAAATTACCCATCATATGGACAATTTTTATTTGTAAAATTAATAGAAAACATTGTTATTTATATATGCCTTCGGGGCAGAAATTCCACTCCATTACAGATGCACCTCTGCTCTGATCGCATACAATGAAAAAAAGTTCATGAAACTTTCTTGAATTATTTCAAGAGTCGGGGATGAGAGCGTACCTTGAACAAATTTTCTATATTCTGTATAACTTTCAGGATTGAATGTAGAACAAATCTGGATTAACTCTACAAGAGTTCTGTAAACCTTATATTGAACTGCGATTTAAAAAAGTTTAATAAAATATATAGAGAAGTTCATGGCAAAATGATGAAGACTTTCGTAGAAATCACAATTGAGGTATTGAGAGTTTGTAATCACATCATTATTTAAATACCTCAATTCAGTCAAATGTATCGAAAAATTCTTGAAAAAATGTTTAAAAATCGCATAGAAATTTGATTCGAAGTATTGACTTTTTGTGAACTACTTCAATATGAGATCTATAGACCTCAGTTCTATAAAATGTAGCTGCGCAGTCCATACTGTGCGCATGCAGCGACATTTTCTGCATACCCCGGCCAATGTGTTTAACATATAACGCCGGTTAGTGAATAACGATTAGTGAATAATAATTTACCCGTGTGGAAATTGCCAAATGTTTGCCCAGTTACAAGTTTGGCCCAAACTTGGGAAATTATTTTATAGCTACAACAGAGTAAATATCTTAAATCTAGTTTAAGCCAACTCTGTTTCATAGCTCTTGATTGCAGCGCCATCAACTTGGCTGTGCATCTGTTTTCAGTCGGGCTTCATCTTGAACCTCTTGAACGCAAGTAGGTTGGTTTTGAGGTTATTTTGGCGAGTGTTTTTGTGATTTCGTCTGTATTAATTATTAAAGTGTGATTCAAATGATCAAAAATGCCAAAAGTGAAAAGCACTTGTTGCGTTCAAAATTTTAATTAAAATTGGTTCAATAACTCCTTGTTTATTTAATAAACTATATATTATTTTCCAGAATTACGCTTTCTGAAATATTGTTTACAGAAAAGTAGCTGACCAGTTAACTGATCCTTTAAAGATCAAAAATTGAAGAAAAAAAAAATCTATAAAATGTAGATTGCCTAAAAATCAAATTTCAAATAATTAAATATTTTATTGATTAAATAATTGTAAATAATTTAACTTAAAAGTAAGATAACCAGTTCTGTCACGATCACCTTTTTCAATTTATATTATCGAATCATTTAAATTTTCAAAACGTCAACACCGTCTGGCTCCATTGCTTTCATTTAATTTAATGTAAATTTGAATTTGCGCGCCGAACTCTAATATCGATTGTCGGTCTCTTCGATTCATTCTTTGGCATTAATAAAACAAGTGAATTTCGTGGTTGAAAATTGCAAGCGTAATTTTGATTCGCTTTGAAAGAAGTTTATTTCAGTGCGATATTACAATGTGAATTTTTTTGACAATTTGAAGTGCAAAATAAATCCTCTTGGAGAAAAATTAAGTGCCTTAATGTATTTTACCTGATTTTAAAGTTTGGAAAAGATAACCTAAATTACGCTTCACATGTTAGCATAGGTCTCCACTAATTCCAAGGATTGGGATGGCAATCGAAAGATGAAGCTGACGAGTCTGACGACGAATAAGCCGATTCAGGAATAAGATTTTACTTAAAAAGTTCAGCTACTTGAAATGTTTCTTTTAAATAAAAAATTGTTTATTATAATGTGCCTGAGACTAGAAAAATAAATAAAGCCAAGTTGGGGCCAAGTCGGTCGGCAAGTCAGGCTCTGGCCGGGCTAGGCGTTTTATTTGTGCTGGTTTGGTCCTGTCTAAATCCCCAATTTGGGGCCAAATTTGTCCTATTTTGGGCCCAGATAGCGCCATGACGAAATTTCCACACGGGTATTAGTGAATTATAAATTATTTAACTTTATATAACTTATATAAACTTATTCTATATAGCTATCTAACTTCTTATTAATCTTGAATCTACTAGAACTTATAACCAAGAAACAATTTGCGATTAAAAAATTTTTCGACATTTAAAATTTCCAAAATTATAAAATTTCTAAAGTGATAAAGATCCAGAAATTTGTAAGTACCTAATTTTAAAACTTAATTTCCGAAATTTGATAATCTTGAAATTCCCGACATTATAAATATAAAACTTTGGAAATTTAAAATTCCCGAAATTATGAAACTAGAATTTTCAAATTATCGATATTCTAGAAAAACAGGGAATTTATTTGAAAAGAATTCATTCATTAGAAATGAAGAAATTCTGAACCCGTAAATTATTAAAATTTTAAAAGCAAAAAGTTTTTGATGAAACGGGTCACAAAAATTTGTCACGCGACCCTGCACAGCTGTAGCTTATATTTTAGATTTTTTTTTAATACTCCGAGATAAATTAACTGCGAGGTTTTGTTAGGAGTTGCGAATGCGTAGGTAGGGGGTACGAACCCACAGCGAATAAGAATTTTATTAGCGTGCGATTATTAATGTAGTGATTGTTTGCATAATAGTAAATAATTATGTAATTAAATATGTGAACAAATACTAAACACTTCAAGTTAAATATTAATGCACTTGACTGCAATCCAGTCCGTTGACGGTGGGGTAAAAACCCAGGCTTTGCCCAATATGTCAAATTAACCCGGCGTCATGGGGGTGGAAAAGTGGTAGAAGGACGCAGGGGTGGATCATACAGACCCGCTTATTAGATGTGAATTATACCAGTACTTTATTAATAAAAAAAGGTAATATGCAGCTCCAGCTACTGATTCACAGACCCAACCCTCGGACTTCTAGCGTGAAGTCCGAGCTCCCAACCGCCTGATCCACCGAGGCTCATAATAAAAATAAGGAAGCTCACAACTCAATTACGAAGAGATTTTTGTAATGCAATCAAGTGATCTGATAAGAGCAGTATTCCTAATTTGACATTTTGGAAAAAACATTTTTTTGCTATTAAAGTTAGAATATATTAAATTCTAATTATTATTTCATTAACCTTCTGAAAAAATGGAACATTCAATTTTTGGTATATCAACAATGATTCCAATTTTTTAAACAATGGTTGTTTTTTTTAGTAAGTATTCAAGCGAACAGTTTAAAAACATATTTAGAGAATATAAATTAAATTATAAATTGGGTTATATATCATATTTTGTGTAATTCCTTCTCTTGCTGGCGAAATTATTTCTCTAATTTCTATTTCCATATTCGATTACCATTTTTTTATTGTTTAATAAAACCGATAGTGTCAATTCGAATGTTCAAATGAAATTGATATGCAATTGAAATGGAAGAAATATTTTACCTATATTGTTTAAATGACACATAACATGTGAATTAAAATGGTTGTTTTTTAGAAATTTAAATTCAAAATTAAAGATTTTAAGATTTTATACAAACCTTGCATTTTAAATTGTAAGATAGGTCGAAAATTTCCGATTTCAAATTTTACACTAGCAGATTAGCTTATTATAAGCACTTAAGAATCAAAATTATTATTGTTGTTTTCAATTAAAATGATTAAATCTTGAACACTTCCAGATTTGAAATTGTTTGTTTTTGATGTCTTTATTGTTAAGGAAATTTGATTTTTGATAATTTCTTGTTTGAAGTTGTTTCATTTTGAATCCTTCGTAATTCATAATTTTGCATTTAAGGGTAGTAAGGAGAAGTTCCTTGAAGGTTACTTTTAAGAACAATAAATTAAATAGAAAGAATGTAAGTTGAAACAAATGAAAGAGAGAAAAGGAAAGAAAGAAAGGTATCGCTAAAGATCGAATGGCCAAGCGATTGCACGAATTACCGGTGTGTCTCGGGTGCCCAGGGTTGGTAACGTATAATAATAACACTGGTTTACAAAAAAAAAAAAGGTGATGACTATTTGACAAGACCACTTTATCCTTATGTATTTTGACGCGCTGAATATGAATCCGAGGTCTATTTACCTCCATCACGTCAGGTTCAAGGTCATTTCAAGGTCAAATACAGGAAGAGCCGTGCAATGAACTTCAAAAACCTTTTACATAAGTTTTTGGGGTCGCTGAATATGAATCCGAGGTCTAATTATCTCCACAACGTCAGTTTCAAGGTCATTTCAAGGTCAAATTCAGGAAAAGCCGT
>CAKNWT010136560.1:6096-24571 GCA_932066315.1 Andricus coriarius
GGGGGGAGATGATGTTAAGAAAGAATGAGAGGATAATAGGAAAGTTCCTAGGATTTAGTTGGGGGGGGGGGGGTGAATGAAAGGAAGCAAGGAGTTTGTTGTGGTTTGGAAATCCCCCCGGGGGGGGGGGGGGTAATGTGCCTTGCGTGCTACGTGGCGAGGTACTGCCGGGCGTGACGCTAGGGCTTTGTGATGCTCGGCTAGAAACGCGTCGAGGCGGGCCATGGACTTAGGTTGGTCCATTGGGCTACTAGAGGGGGGGGGGGGGGGTATAACTCTCTTCCCCCCTCCTGGTTGCAGGAATTTCTTCCAGGCTGCTAAGCCGTCCATATACTTGGGAGGGCCGTCCGCGGAGCTACCCGACGGAGGTTTGAGTCTCCCTCTCACTTTTAGTGCAACGGAATCTCACTTTTAGTGAGCGGAAACGAACCTTGTCACAGGAAACGAAGTTGAGGAAGAATTAGCGGCGGAATCGCCTTGTCAGAGGGAATAAGAATAAGAGGGGCTCAGAAACCCAAATTACGACGAGGAAGGGACGAGTCGGACATTCGAGCTCGATTGGCGGGTGGCGAGCCTAAGAGCTGCAAACAGTAGAAGGTCGCTGTCTGAAGAACTGTCAGCTGTGGGCTCCGGAGTTTCCACCGGAGTGATGCTTTAGAGGTGGTTTGGTACCACTTGCCCGGAGTAGGAGGAAGAAGCCCCTCCGGGGTTGTAGGTACGAAATAATCAAAAGGTGCCGGGAGGTTTGCTAAAGTTGTGCCCATAGAAGATGCCGGGATGGCAAGAGTAGAGGCTCGAGAACGTGAAGGATGATATTTCCTTGCCGTGAGTGGACGGCGGAGGGAATGGAAGATCCCCAGGAGGTGGTGCGACTAGGTTAACGGGTACTGCTGGTACGAGAATCTTCGGACCGGGTGCTATAACCCGGGTGCCGGGGTGTGGATGAAGCGAGAGGCGCTGTGGAGACTTTACTCACGGTGAACGAATCTATGAAGGGAGACGGAAAGATAATGCGGGATTCCCTGAAGAAAGTAGGTAGCCGCAATTTCTGAATAGTCGGGATACGCCGGATATATCCTACTTTTCGGGGGTCCGAAGTACGAGGTAATCCTGGTAAAACCTCACGCAAGGTGCCGGGTGGAGGTTCTTGAGGGCCAGCGACGCCAGGGGCCGACGTGGCGGCGGCCGGTAAAGGTGCGACGGTGGCCGGTACTGGCGCGATGGTAGCGGACGCTGCGCAGGCGTCGATTATGGCCTGTGCCTCGCGTTGTAATTGCCGGAGACGGGCAGCGAGACAACCGCGGGAGCGTCCTCCTTTAGGCATAGAGGAAATTGTTTGATCCTTCCAACGATGATCACAAGACGAAATAAACGTACTCCCGACGTACGGGGCTCGGCCTGAAGGGCCTGGCCTACCATACTCCGGTAGAATGGACACTAGGTTTAATGCTGTGATTGTTTGTGTAATTCAGAATGAGCGTTTATGTAACAAAGTGTGAAGTCACATTTGTACGGGGCTCGACCGGAAGGGTATGGCCTACCAAACTAGGGTGAGGATGTGTAAGTGTATGAGTTTAACATTTTAGGTGTGTGAATCCCTTTTGTACGGGGCTCGGCCTGAAGGGCCTGGCCTACCAAACTAGGGTGTGTGTGAAATGAGTGTAGAAAATGATTGTGTGTGTGTCGAATTTCGTATGTACCTGGTAATGTGTGTGTGTGTGTGACGCCTGTGAATGGTGACGGTGGGTGGAGCTGGTTGAAAAGTAATCGCAACTGAGTACACTTGGAACGAAAAATGTATTCACGAGAGAGCAGAGCGGATGCTGCTTCTCTCAGTAACTGCTGAAACGCAAATGACTGTCGTCGCTCTACACTCGACTCTCAGCCGTGGCCGGTCCGAGCTCTCTCGGCAGGGAGAAGAGTGGGCTTTGCAGCCATCTCATTGGCTGGCGACCAGAAACTAGAGTCGCAGGGAACGTGGTGGGGAAGCCGCCTCGTTCTCACCCACCGACCTCCGTGCGTCGAGTCTCGAATCCCGCAGACATTTTATTCTTCTAGCTTATTACTAAAAATGTTTAATTTGATTTAAAAAATATTAATATGTTAATGTCAATATTGAAGAAAACGGAAAATGCATCGATTTCGTGGTTTAGAAATACTTAAAAACAATTAATATTTTTGGCTGAAAATAATTGGGTTACTTAATTACTACGTTATAAATATACGTCCAGATTTTTCTTAACGACGCGAAAACCCTATGTAATGAATGAAAATAAAAAAGTAATTATTATTCTCTAAATTTAACCTGGAAAATTGTACAAAACAATTGTAACTATTTTCAATTACGTATAATTATTCTAAATGCTTGAAAAAATCGTCCCGGTTCATTCAATATTTCATTTCGCTACTTTATCTTCTTTAATTCGCGTCACCATACTCTCTGTCTCTCTCTCTCTCTCTCTCTCTCTTGATTGATACTTATTAATTTTATTATCACTGAAATATTATTTTCGTTAAAATACTATTTATCATTTTACATATTAAATCAAGACAGAGGGCAACGTCTTTCCATCTGTTCTAATTTATTTTCTTGTTAAATTGTATCCGCCGATTGAGTTCACTGGCTGGCAAGAGTTGAGAGTCAGAAGAGAGAGGAAGAGAACCTTGAGAAGGACGGAGGATTCGCGCGTGGGTTAATAAAGGACAGACTCCGGCCAGCCGATGGTCATGCGTCGACTACGTGCCACTTTAGAAATTTGGAAGCGTAGCGAGAGAAGAAAGCGGTTATGACGGGTGTGAGTCACTCAAGGGGGTTAGCAAGCTCGTCGCGTCAACAACTTGAGATAGTCAATTTGTCACGTAGGCCATCTCTCAATTTTCCGGATGGAAAATTTGAGTGATGGCACGTTCGACAGATTGGCGTCTCTCAGCGGTTCTCTATCGGACTATGGGTCCGTATCATAATAATTATCAGAATTACATTAAATCTGACTTTGAAGAAATGAGTAAAATAACAAATACAGTAAACTTCCGTTTACTTTAAGGTCCTCCAAAAGTACCCGACCAATTATTTTAAAGCTGGAGGGGCCCCACCCTTACCGCGATTCGGCAGTTTATTTTTATCAACAAGGCTCATTGGCTGCCCCGTTTTTGTATCGATACGCCGCCTGCCGCTACTTTTTCAGCCAAAGAGCACGGGTGATTTAAAATCAATAATAATACAAATAAATACACCCAACATTCCTAGAACTGTTGGCCCACACAGTTTCTCAGCGCGTAGGGCAAGAGACGGTTGCGAATCTCGCCTCGGAAGGGCCGAGTGCGCGAGTAGTCAGTCGCGTATACTACGCAATATGATGCATTCCAAATTAACCCATTTCTTTCCTTTATTATCCCTTTATTTCCCCATTTTCCCTCCATTTTCTCAACAACAACAAAATTATCTATAATGTTCAATTTTCAAGTAAAAAGATGAATTTTCAACAAAACACATATTCTTTTAACGAAACAGTTGAATTCGTATGAAAAACATACGAATTTTTTACATAGTAGCGTTGCGTATACGCAACAGAGGAAGAAAATGGGTTAAAACTGTTCAGGCGGTCTCAGCTTATTGCGCAGTTGAAAAAGTCGCGGTCCATTAGTCTGCATTCATGCATAAGTGTTTTTCAATCAATCAATATTATAGAATCAAAAAAAGACGCAAATACTTCGCGAAATAGTGAGTTTTGTGGCATGACGTCGATAGGTGGAAATGTTAGCCGTCAGGAAGGTTAGTACATGGTACTGCAACTGCATACGACTTTTTGGAGAAAATCTCCGAAACGTAAAGGTACGTTATAAAGGTCTCGATAGTAATAATCCAAGAGCTGGTGACGTTTTTCGTGAAGTGGGAGTATAAGTCCTAGTTTTTGGCGAATATATCGGGGGAATGACCCTTCTTTCGAAACCCATAAATTCCAGACGCCCTGCCTGGGGCGTTTGGGCACCTGAGCCAGGTGAAAAATTGGGAATTTGCAGTGACAGTATAAGAGCCAATTTTCTTCTAGGATCGATTATTGATGCCCCAAGTTTATTATTATGCAATCACCAGACCGATAGCTTGGGGATAACATAGTGCCAGACTCGAAAATTATCAATACAAAAACTTGGATTTTGCAGTGATAGTATAAGGTCTGGCGTTTTTAATAACATAAAAAATAGTATTCACAGGTAGCATTCATAAAACGGCAGACCGAAATTCTGGGAATAACACCTTCAAAATTAAGTTTGAAAATGAATAATTTTCCGTCGAAGTGGTGGTCCGAGCGGGGACCGAGGGAAGAGGGAGCAGCCGCGTCAGGGTAAAAGGCTGAGTGGACCACCACTTTCGATGAAAATTATTAATTTACAAACTTAATTTTGAAGGTGTTATCCCCGGAATTTCGGTCTGTCGTTTTACGAATGCTACCTGTGAATGCTATTCTTTATGTTATTAAAAACGCCAGACCTTATACTCTCACTGCAAAATCAAAGTTTTTTTTATTGATAATTATCGAGTCTGGCAGTATGTTATCTCCAAGCTATCGGTCTGGCGATTGCATAATAATAAAGTTGGGGCATCAATAACCGATCCTAGAAGAAAATTGGCTCTTATACTCTTATACTTATATGGCTCACCAGCTCTTGGACTATAATATTTTCCAAGTGTTTTAAGTGTTTCGCGAAATACAATCAACTATACGAAATTTAAGGTGAGAGTACCAATGACATCGTGAAAAAATACTCAATTTAAACCAACGAGGGCGCTCTTCGGGCCTCTTTTTTTTATTGGTCATCCACTGACCCGGAGGAGAGTGTACAGGGTTTGTGGTGGGAGATGACGAATCTGCGCCATTTAAAATAAGTGCGTGTAGAGGGTTTAAACTAAGTGAACTTTAAAAAAAGCGGTCTTTAAAATAAGCGGAAGTTTGTTATAAATGCTTATCTCAGAATAAAGACATTGTTGTTACGATTGCCACTGTTTTTATGGGTAGAAGTAACTACGTAAATAAATGAAATGTAGAACTGTCTAATAAAGAAGTTTATAGGTGTTTAAAGAGAGAACCTACTAGTAAAGTAGATAACGAATTGAATTGTCTTATTGGTATTATTTTGAAAGCGGTTACGTTAACTGTGACATGGCTCGCATTTTGGAGAGCTACAACTTCGTTGCTCAAAAATTGTATGGATTGCCGAAAATTCAAAAGCCTAATGTTCCGATGAGACTTGTAGCTTCCCTTTGTGATTCTCATTTAATATAGTTATTAACATATTATTCCACACTTTTGTAAAACAAAAGTTAGGACCTGAAAAACAAAATTAATAATATACATATTCGCAATAATTTCAGACTAGTGTAGCTGGATGTCAAATCGTTGTTTACTAATATTGCCAAAAACGCAGTTCAGAAATGCATAAAAATTAACTGGCAAAATATCAGGGAACATACTAACATTCTCTACACTGATTTTCTAAAACCTAATTGAATTTTGTAGTGATAATGCCTATTGTGTTTTTCAAAATAAATACTAAAAACAGATACACGGAACCCACAGGTTGGCCAATTCCTGGTGCTATTTCAGATCTGGTAATGGAAAAACTTGAAAATGATATTCTGAAAAAACTAGATTCCACATACATTTTCTTTTATAGATATGTCGACAATATTTTCACCTGCGTACTAGAGTAAAATATGAAAGATCTTTTACACGCTTTTAACTCGAACGAAACGGCCCTAAGCGGATCAGTAAACATAATCAAAGGACAACTACAGCAGAAAGTCTTGACGATTGGAACCTTTATGGACATCGAAGGAGCCTTTAACTACACCTTTAGTGAGGTGATAAGGGCAGCCATGATTTCACACGGTGTGCCAACTGCAGTCGTAAAATAGACCTGCCACATTGTGGATTCCTGGTGCAAGAAGACCGGATTAACGGTCAAAGCGAATAAGACGGACGCGGTTGTATTCACCAAACGGTACAAGTGGGGAACCACTTGTAGCTAAATAGCTAGGAGCCATCCTGGATAAGAAGCGACATAGACAGCGACCCTATGGCTTTGTGGGAGAGCCATCGGGAAAAGCTGGGGCTTGAAACCGGAGACACTTATGTGGATCTATACAGCGATCCTGTGACCCAGGCTAACCTATGCGGCGGTGTTCTGGTGGAACAGGATCGAACTGTCCACTGTGCAGTATCACTGGTGCCTCCAAGTCGACACCCACTGTGGCATTGGGGGCTCTAACAGGGTTATGGCCACTCCATCTCACCATCAAGGCCATGACTGCGAAGGCAGCCTGGAGATTAAATATTGTGAACGGCCGTAGGATCTCGACGGAAATGTGGATCCCAACCGATATCGCGAGTAGGCCGATCCTGAGCAATGTCAGGGACAACACGCCCATTCGCTATCTCTTTGACAAGAAGTATCGATTAACAGCAAGGTACACCTGCCTAGTGATGGGGAGAACTGGTTCACACATAGCTCCAGGAACAAGAACAAAACAGGAACGGGTGTCTATCGTAGAAGGAGTGGAATAGGCTTCACAACCCCATTGGGGTCTTATGCCATAGTCCTACAATCTGAGGTCATGGCCGTGCTTCAGTGCGCCTACAAGGCACAGGAGTATGGTAACAAAAGAAAAACGTGTACCTGCTCAGACAGCAGGGCTGCTATAATGGCCCTAAATGGAACTACGACTACGTCGCTACTAGTATGAGAGTCCTTTGAGGCACTTGAAAATCTAGTGACGAAAACTGAGTGACTCTATTTTGGACCCCCAGACACAGTGGCATCAAAGACAATGAGATCTCGGGAAAGGCTAGTAATCAGCAGTTGGCTGACCGAGGAACGTCAAAAGAAGTGGAGGATGGCCACTAGCTGCAGACAGGCCAAAACACTCATGGGTTTAAATTTAAACCCTCATCGAGCTGAGGAAATACGCAAGCTCAGTAGGAACGAAATCAAGGTTTTAACGGAAATGTTAATAAAACATGGAAACCTTAGCTATTACAGACATAAGATAGGGCTCGCATATAGCCCCCCCCCCCTGTTGCCTGTGCGGAAAGGATGATGAGACAGCTATTTATATCCTTTTTCACTGCCCCGTAATTTCGGGAAAGCGTCTGGCACTCACGGCTAGTAATTGCATCAGTGAGTCAGAAATATCAGAAAATAGCGTGGCTGCGGCCCTCGTCGTTTGGAGAGGGCTTTGGGGTCACGCTTGATCCTACAAGGCGACGCAACGAGATCACCCAAGCGTCAGGGGTTATCGCGGTCTCAGACCTATCAATAATAATAGAAGTTTTTTAGATATTACTATTATTCATAATGGTAACCAATTGACAACTAAGTGGTACAGGAAAGAGACTAGCTCCAGAAGGTATGTGAATTTCCACTTTAATATAGCCTTAAAAGATATGATTTCGATTATTACCAGTTTAACGGACGGAGCAATCGAATTAGCAGATAGATACCCTATATCAAGGAACTTCATCAACCTTATCAAGCATTCTGTAGTCAGTACTATGCAAAAGTAGTCTTGAACTATGAGAAACATCTCTTTAAATGTTTTTCTAAAAATAAAGATCCTTCTCCATTCAAACAAAAAACACATGTTACTTACTATATTTCCTGTGAATGCGTATGTGCTTAAATTGGCCAAACTATCAAATACGTTAGAGTTATGATTAGGAAATACATTAATGATTGAAAAAAGAACAAGAAAACACACAGCTTTTGTGATCCATTCGCATGACAACAACCATAGTTTTATTGTTCTTATCTCTAGAATTTGAAGTAACGATGAAAGTTACAGAAAACGTAACTTCAAATAAAAATTTCACACAGACAAAAATGTTAATAACGTTAATAAAAGATCAGACACCGAATTCCTTAGACAGGGTGTCTACTAAATTTTTTCCACTCAAGAACCCCGCATTTTTTTACAGAAATTGGCTTTCGGCTAATTTGTTTGTAATTGAGGGAAAATGTAGTTCATGTCATGGTGATCAAAAGTCTTAATGACCACAACTGTAAAAAATGAGGGTTTCCTGGTGTAATTGGGGTTCAAATATCACTATGCGTGGATTCGAAAAGGGCCAATTTTTAGAGTGTATGACATTTTTTTCTCTAGATGCCTGAGGAGATTAGCTCCAGTTAAGCCAAAAATATACGCGCAGTAATCCTTGGTAGGTCGTCGGCATGTCCAGTTGGTCATGGTGGCTCGTAGGCATGCGCAGTGAATCATGATGTGATATAGACTTGCGCAGTGGGTTATGGTGGTCTGTAGACGTGCGCAATAGGTGATTGCTGGTTGAATTTATACGATATATGTCACCGTAACAACCATGGTTTGAAATATGGTGCAGGCCACACCCACAGCCATAAATGTAGGTATTTATATAATAAAGAAACTTTTATTTTTAAAGTCGCACCTCAATAATTTTTCAGGAAAGCGTTTTATGCTAAAAAGATCGAGACAAAAGTTGTAGGGTTTGCAGGCAGGCATAAGATAGTAACCTTGACTTTGACCCTGGCCTTTATTCTGGAGACTTTTTTGACGGTTAACTTGAATTTTTTAATAGAAGCTCCCTTTTTAACAGCGGAAATGTAACACTAGTGCGAGAAATTCTGCGTTCTATACTTCTATTTTATTATCGCAAACTCATATCCCTGGGGTGTAAAGGTCATATAGGGATCATACAGGTTACCCCTTTCATGCTCGTATCTTTGGAGTTTCCGATTCGCGAGCTTCTCGTATCTTTGGAGTTCAAGTGTATTTGTTCAGTAATCATCTGTCAACTTGAAGATAGTTAGGGAGCGTCCATAAGCCACGTAGCCTGTTTTTCTTTTGTTTATAACGTTGTGTCCTTTATCACTTAACGGCAATTGTCTTTCCGTCTTTATTCAAACAAAAGACAATTGTTGTTAAGTGATAAAGGATACAACGTTATAAACCAAAGAAAAACAGGCTACGTGGTTTATGGACGCTCCCTTAGTGAATATTCTTATCGGGTGCGTGCAAGGTACGATGGTTTTTTGCAACAACAATCCTTTTCAGGATAGTTATTCAGAATATCATCGCTCGCTTGCTGGCTTTTGCTTCTGTTCGTCCAATACTCTTTTTCAGGGTAGTTCGCTAATATTCAGAAATATTGCCAATATTTTTATCGTCATCTGAAAATTCTCAACTCTACCAACTTGAAACATACTTTTGTGCAAAATGCGGTGCCATGTTTGTAATAGACCATTCAATTTGCGTCAATTAGCATTTATGAATGGTGAACAGAATATTAATAAATGTCAAGCTGCAATTACTAGACAGGATGAGCTCAGCCATCCACCTTTAGCTCTAGATGAAAAGTCGAGGCTATGCGTTAACTGTAATCGCTCAATAATTGATTAAATGGCTGCAATTAATGCCTATTCACGCTGTTTTCGATTTAACGTTCAAGAAATGAGAATCGTGTCATTAAGAAAAGGTAAAGGTATAGATTGGGATAACTTGACTGAAGAGGAATTTGAGAGTGTGTCGCCGACCAATAAATGTCAATATGAAGAATTTGTCACATACTGTGACCCGGTACTTCAATATGGAAAATTGCGATATGTACAAAGAAAAGATTAATTACTTTTCTTGTGCAAAATGAGACTGGGATTAAGCGACGACTTTTTGAAATTGATTTTTGATTACAGTAGTAGAGATAATGTGAGTTTGGTAATTGATTATGTCAGGTTATCATTATCACAAAGATTTGTTCCGGATAATATCGGAAGTGAATCCATAACTATGCAGCAATTTATAAATCAGCATTTAACAGAGTTTGCAAACGAGCTCTACAATCCTCGACCTGAAGAACAAAAAGCAGTTGCTGTGATTGATGCCACTTACGCCTATATACACAAAAGTACGAACTTTAAGGTATTGCGACAGTCTTACTCTCTTCATAAAAATCGGCACCTATTAAAACCAACTCTTGTATTAGCTCCGGATGGTTATATTCTAACGAAAATAGGTCCGTATTTTTCTGACGCTCGTAATAATGATGCCGAAATTCTCCGTGAAGAACTTGAAAGAGATGCTGTCATGTTAGCAAACTGGTTCCATGATGGTGACATTGTTTTGGTTGATAAGAGGTAATCGCGATGCTATACCTTTATTGCACCATTTCGGCATTGATCATAGAATGCCTGCACTTATTCAACCTGGACAAAGACAACTCCAAACAGAAGAGGCAAATCAATCGCGAATAGTAACTAAAAATCGCTGGATTGCCGAGGTACGAAATGGGCACCTAAGATCTGTTTTTAAGTTTCTGTCACAAAATCTAAATCTGCAGCATGCAAAGAAACTCAATAGTTACTATCGTATAGCTGGAACTGTCTTCAACAAATATCGTCCTACTATTCATATGCAAGATGCGGACATCGAACTCGCTAGAGAAATGATTGCTAGGTCAAATATGCCTAATGTTGTGCAGGCGACAGTAGAGGTAGATAACTTAATACGAAGGAACGGTCAGTGGATAAGATTAGATCAACAAAACCGTCTACATTTTCCTGAACTTAATTTAGACTACCTAAAAGACCTGACTGTAGGAACTTACCGAATGCGTCTTTCCTCCTTGTATATTCAAGACTAATTAGTAAGAGATAATGATGAGCATTTTTAGCTTGATGAAAAAATCAATGAGCCGGTATTCTTGCGAGTTCGCTTTAAATTTTGAATTTAAATTTATCAAAATGATGTGATTCTTGGATACTTTTGCACCCGTCAAAGAGGAGCTCGGACTCTAGGTACATGTACACATGTTGTTAGTATGTTATCGTATCTGGGATATGCACGACATCAAGACAATATCAGATATCCCAAAAACTCATTACTAAATACCACATTGGATGCTGCAAATAGAGAGGTCGAAATAGTAAATGAAGAAGAATCGAATGTGTGTGTGCATGTTCGTACATACGCGCCTGCATATACAATATACGTCTTGGCTTAATTGGCTGCGCAACAGCGTCTTGTCTTCACTGAATGGGCAACCCGCCTTGCCTTAATTGGCTGGGCAACAGTGCCTTGTCTTCACCGACTGGGCAACCCGTCTTGCCTCAATTGGCTGGGCAACAGCGCCTTGTATTCACCGACTGGGCAACACGTCTTGCCTTGATTGGCTGGACTGTGTGGGGTCTAAAAATCCAACCTTCTACGTCCTCGTCGTGGACCCTGAAGGCTACATCTAAAATCTGTAGCGACTGAATGATGGCAATGGTAAATGCATTTATCGCAAGTACTTCATTTTAATAAATGTAATTGCAATTTCTTATAAACGTTTGTTATAGTTATTTACAATTTTTCAATGAGTAACCTATATGATCCCTACATGACCTTTACACCCCAGGGATATGAGTTTGCGACAATAAAATATAGGTATAGAACGCAGAATTTCTCGCACTAGTGTTACATTTCCGGTGTCAAAATAGGAGCTTCTACTAAAAAAATTCAAGTTAACCGTCAAACAAGTCTCAAGAATAAATGCCAAGGTCAAAGTCAAGGTCGCCATCGTATGCCTGCCTGCAAACCCTACAACTTTTGTCTCGATCTTTTTAGCATAAAACGCTTTCCTGAAAAATTTTCGAGGTGTGACTTTAAAAATAAAACTCTCTTTATAATATAATTACCTACATTTATGGCTGTGATTGTGACCTGCACCATAGTTCAAACCATGATTGTTACGGTGACATATAGCGAATAAATTCAACCAGCATTAACCTATTGCGCACGTCTACAGACCACCATAACCCACTGCGCAAGTCTACAGCACACCATGATCCACTGCGCATGCCTACGAGTCACCATGACCAACTGGACATGCCGACGACCTACCAAGGATTACTGCGCATATATTTTTGGCTAAACTGGAGCTAATCTCCTCAGGCATCTAGAGAGAAAAATGCCATACACACTAAAAATTGGCCCTTTTCGAATCCACACATAGTGATATTTGAACCCCAATTACACCACGGAATCCTCATTTTTTACAGTTGTAGTCATTGAGACTTTTGATAACCATGACATGAACTACATTTTCCCTCAATTACAAACAAATTAGCCGAAAGACAATTTCTGTACAAATTCTGCGTTGTTCTTTCTGGACGATTCCCGCATTTTTCTCGTTAATAACTATAAGGTCCCTCTTACGATAGAAGCATACATACAATGCATAGTGGATTGAGACATGCGTAATTTGATTGAGTCCAATATTAAAATTCATTTAAAAACTACATTTTTTTATCAAAAATAAAATCAAGGGCAATTTCCGGATTTTCCAGGATTTTTTTTTCAGATGCCGGATTTCCTTAAATTCCCGCACAGTAGATACTCTGTTAGAGATATATATCATAATCTCATTGCGCTATTACCTATTTGGTTTTGGGGTCTCTGAATCCGAATGTAGTGTCAGATTTGCACCATCAAGTCAGGCTTTTCACAAAATTAGCCTTCTTGGCCATTTTGGGAAGATATCATATGGGGCGAACCTGACGTTCTAGAAAGTTCTGGAATTTCGCAAATTAAAGGTTGAACCTTGGACTGTCAGGTGATTTTTTTGACAAAATTATTTCAGTCGTCTATCTTGAGCGGTAATAGGTTTTTGCTTCACGTGCGCTCTTTTATCTCGCCGACCGGCTAATTTTCTCAAAAAACTGACATGATGTGTAGAGATGTGAGTCTAGGACGAAGAACTAGAAGTATTAAGAGCTTGTCAAACAAGGGAAGTAAGGGAAAAGGGCAAAGGACAGGGAAATGGGAAAGAAAGAAGCACGACCTAAAAGTGGCGTTCTGGAATGTTCCAGGATTAAAAAAACGAGGATAAGGGTTTCTGGAGGGAATTGGCAAAATGGAACGTAATAATTATGAGTGAAACAGGTAAAAAAGGGTCTGATGGTAGAACAGGGATGAGAGGAATATAGCTAAATAAAGGACGAAGTAATGCTACAAAAAATCGAAGTAGGAAAAGTAAGGTTAGCGGTAGAGGAGGGATAAAAAGTTATAAGGAGGTAGATGGAGGAAGAACAGGAGGAGCTGATTTTGATAGGGGGTGACCTGAATGTTTGGACTAGGAATCAACGGGGAAAGGTATGGGATGAAGAGAAAAATGTATTCATAAGGAACTCAAAACATAAGCAAACAGATCGGGAGTGTCGGGTACTACTGAATCTCATAGGAGAGGCAGGGTGGTTTATCTGTAATGGCAAGAAAAAGGGTGACGTGGATGGCGAAATAATGTTCACAGTTAAAGGAAAAACCGCGATAGACTACATTCCAGCAAAAGGGAGAATAAGCAAGCTGATGGTTAGAATGAAAGTAGCAAATGAGATAGGCTTTAAGCATTTCTCTGTAATAGAGACGTTAAGAGAGGGAGGTCCTCAGCGTTCTAGAAGAAAGAATGGAGTAGGAAAGGAAAGAAAAGTAAACATGGGCGGCTGGGGAGGAGATATATTAAGAGAATTCAGAGGGAAAATAGAAGAGGAAGGGTTAGACGAGATAATGGAAAGAATGAAGAGGATGATTGAGAAGATAAGGGAAGAGGTAAGGCCAAAAAGAAAATGGGGAATAAGTGATAATATGATATGGGACGAGAAATTTAAGGAGGTGGAAGAGAAAATTCATTAGTGCGTAAGAAAATGAAGAAAATGAGAGATTCGCAAAAGGGAGTACAATAGAAGAAAGAGGAAAAAGGAAGTGCGTGAATAAACGGATGTATGGTGGGGAAGGAGAGACAGAAATTGAAAATACCCACAATATATTATTTTCAATTTTAAGGAAATGCGGTAAGTTATACATATTTGAAATCATTGACATTTATGCGTTGAAAACCATTAGTGATACTAGCTTTATGCATTACTTAACAAGTAAAAAATTGTAATTGAGATCATCGCGCATGGTGTTTCAATACGTGTGTAAACTTTTTCTGAAGTGAGTGCTAAAAACGTTTGTAAATGGTAAAAGCTTCTTTAAACTTAGATTTTTGATACAATACCGCCATATAAAGGTCATTTAATTTCATTGTCGTTAATTAATTTTATATTATTTATACACTAGCAAAATAATAAGCGCATAATTAGTACTTTTTTAATTATAGTTCAGTTCGAAATACCAATGCGAAGTACTATGGACGTATTCCATTTGCGTTCATTTTATGGACATTTTGCTTCCTCATAGGTATCAAATAAATTTATTTCCTCATAGAGGGTGTTTTTTCTCTTCTTAACAGAAAACAGATAGATACTTTTAATATTTTTTAAGCTTCTGTTTCTATCTTACCGAAAATTCTATTTTCAGAAAGTCAGAGAGCCCATCAACATTTCAGTAGATGTGCTCATTTATAATGAACAACCTTCCAACTTACGTTAGAGTTATATTTCAAATTGAAACACAATTTTTCTTCATAAAAATAATGTAACCTTTTGTTTTTAACTTTCTAAATCGCTACTGATTGATCGAGAATGGTCATCGAAAGTTCGTCAAAAGATTATATGTTCTAATTCCGAAATAAAAAAAATAATTCTCTTATTATGATACCATTAAGCTAAACCCCTTTCGGGGTAAACGTGGCTTACTCGGTAAGGGAGTAATCTGGGAGAGAGGGTAAATTTTTAGATTGATCTAGAATTCCCGTGTTGCTTATTTATATAACACATTCGTTCCGCAACACTGCTCCGACCCAGGTCGCTGATCAATCTGTCTAGCGATCACCCCAGGTGAAAAGCCACACAAAGTCATCATGTGAAGCTCCACACCTGGGCCCATTAGTATCGACGGTCTTTTGTTTCAGGTGTCATTCACTCCACTGAGACTCATCGTCATGCATTTCTTATAAACAATTTGTCGCCAATCGTTCCTGTCTTGGCATACCTCTGTAACTTCCTTCACGTCCATGCATTTTCTAATTATGAACAAGGTAAATAATTTTTTGTTACAAAATTTAAAAACGATTTTATAGGCTATGGTAGGTCATTAAATGTTCTTCAATTGGGCAATCGATGCACCTCAAAGACGTGAACAAATATGTCATGTACATTACAGTTGTATTACGAATATTAAAAATGTTTTCTTCATATCCAAAAGATAAAGAATATATTTTTTGTATTGCCAAAGCATTAAAGGTCATAGAAGGTACGACAATATATCATTCGGCGTATCTGAAAGACGTGAACAAACATGTCAGATACAGTACTATCGTATTCCTAATATGAGACAAAGATTTCCTCATATAAACAGATACAAACGTTTTCTGAAACTTCGTGAATCGGTACTGGTGGGTCATAAAAGGTCTTCATAGATCATAAAAGGTTTAAAGAAAACCAGTACTAAAACTTCAGCTACACCGCACGTGTAAAATGCAAAGGTCTTTTATTATTCGTCGGGAGGTGCATGAATATACCCGAAATTCCATATAACATAAGTTTCATTTGACCGAAAATCAAGTTGCCGAAGAATCATTTATTATAATTTTTATTTTGTCGAAGTGTCAACTCACATAACCTCTATTTGTTCTAACTATCAATTATCATAATTTTTATTATACCGAATTCTCATTTGGCATAATTTTCGTATTTTAGAATTTTCATTCACCATAATATTTATTTATCCTAATTTTAATTTAATCTAATTTCTGTTTTGCCGAATTTGTATTCGACATAATTGTCATTTTTCCTAATTTGCACATAACCTAATATTCATTTGGTCGAATTTCTATTTGTCATATTTTACATTTACCCGAATCATCACTTGTCATAAATTTCATTTTACCTAATTTTAATTTATCCTAATGTCTAAATATGCGAACTGGCAGGCTCCATAATTTCCATGTCACAGAAATTTCATTTGTCCTACCAGACTTTCGTTCAGTTTCGAAGTAGTTGTTTCCCATCTAGATGTATTTAGTCTAGCCGGTAAGTCAGGTGAAGATGGCGCTGTGAAACACTTCCTACGGTACGAAAAACATAAGGCGCGAAATTCAAATGAGGTCTTTGTTTAGAAATGCATAATCAAAATGCAGCTAGTGTAGTGTTCGGTCGGTAACATGTCACTAAACACTAATTCACAAAAATTCGCGAAAATTCGAAAGATTGATGCAGAACTACCTGGATGAAGAATTTGATAAGGTAAGTGCAAACTGAATTACAAAAACAGAGCTTAATTTTTAATTCATCTTGTCCTGTACGCAATATTACCTGATTTTATGTATCAGCAACAAGGGAGGAAATGGGTTGTAGGTGGTCTGTAAATAAGTAACATTATTCTTTAATTCATTTTGTGAACGATTTATTGGAAGCCAATAAAAAAAGTCAAGCAGTAATTTAAAATTATATTGCACGCTCGGGTACCTCCGTATTACATGCTGCAGAACGCCCTGCTTTTACTTAGATTATCACCAAAAGTCAAAATCGTATGTAACTAATTTTGGAACAAAACTGAAGGCGAACTTTAGAAAAAAATACTTCAGGTTGAAATTGTTCATTTCACAGTATTTATTTAGGATTTTATGTTTTTGCTTTTACTGTAGGCACAAGTTGCAATTCTTATTTAATCTGAATGTTATAAGCTCTACAGCATTAGAATTAAGTGAGAATTTCAACTTTTACCTACAGAGAAAAAAACACAAAAATCTAGATTTCTAAAGTTCGCCTTCAGTACTAAATTCATCTCAAGTTCAAAAATGAGCAATGTAAAAAATAATTTATAAAATCGACGAGAATGGTTAATTAGTTATTTGTTAATTGTAACTAGTTTTGAAGGAAAATTGGTTCAATATTAGTTATCTAGAGTTTTGTGTTTTTCTTCTCTGTAGGTAAAAGTTGCAATTCTTACTTAATTCCAATGTTGTAGGGCTTATAACATTAAGATTAAATAAGAATTGCAACTTGTGCCTAAAGTAAAAGCAAAAACATAAAACCCTAAATAAATACTGTGAAATGAACAATTTCAACCTGAAATATTTTTTTCTAAAGTTCGCCTTCCGTACTAAAATGAGCAATGTAAAAAATAATTTATAAAATCGACGAGAATTGTTAATTAATTATTTGTTAATTGTAATTAATTTTAAAGAAAAATTAGTTAATTATTAGTTATCTAGAGTTTTGTGTTTTTTCCTCTGTAGGTAAAAGTTGCAATTCTTACTTAATTCTGATGTTGTAGGGCTTATAACATGAAGATTAAATAAGAATTGCAACTTGTGCCTACAGTGAAAGCGAAAACATAAAACCCTAAATAAATACTGTGAAAAGAACAATTTCAACCTGAAGTATTTTTTTCTAAAGTTCGCCTTCAGTTTTGTTCCAATATTAACTACATACGATTTTCACTTTTGGTGATAAACTAAGTAAAAGCAGGGCGTTCTGCAGCATGTAATACGGAGGTACCCGAGCGTGGAATTCAATTTTAAATTACTGCTTGACCTTTTTTAATTGGCTTCCAATAAATCGTTTACAAAATAAATTAAAGAATAATGTTACTTATTTACAGACCACCTACAACCCATTTCCTCCCTTGTTGCTGATACATAAAATCAGGTAATATTGCGTACATGACAAGATGAATTAAAAATTAAGCTCTGTTTTTGTAATTCAGTTTGCACTTACCTTATCAAATTCTTCATCCAGGTAGTTGTGCATCAATCTTTCGCATCTTCGCGAATTCTTGTGAATTAGTGTTTAGGGACATGTTACCGACCGAACACTACACTAGCTGCATTTTGATTATGCATTTCTAAACAAAGACCTCACCTGACTTACCGGCTAGACTAAATACATCCAGATGGGAAACAACTACTTCGAAACTTAACGGAAGTCTGGTAGGACAAATGAAATTTCTGTGACATGGAAATTATGGAGCCTGCCAGTTCGCATATTTAGACATTAGGATAAATTAAAATTAGGTAAAATGAAATTTATGACAAGTGATGATTCGGCTATATGTAAAACATGACAAATAGAAATTCGACCAAATGAATATTAGGTTATGCGCAAATTAGGAAAAATGACAATTATGTCGAATACAAATTCGGAAAAACAGAAATTAGCTTCAATTAAAATTAAGATAAATAAATATTATGCTGAATAAAAATTCTAAAATACGAAAATTATGCCAAATGAGAATTCGGTATAATAAAAATTATGATAATTGATAGTTAGAAGAAATAGAGGTTATGTGAGTTGACACTTCGACAAAGTAAAAATTACAATAAATGATTCTTCGGCAACTTGATTTTTGGTCAAATGAAACTTAGGTTATATGGAATTTGGGGTATACTCATGCGCCTCATTCGCCGGGCTCATCTTGAGAATAAACTACCTATAATAATTAGAAATGCACCTTCAAAATATCACTTTAGAAAACTCTTTTTTGGTTACTTATTCAACACTTCAAATACTGCTCTCAAAATAATAC
>CAKNWT010136568.1:0-10495 GCA_932066315.1 Andricus coriarius
CCCTGCTGGTGGGGTGTATAGTTTACAGAGGTCGAATTATAATGGAAAATAACAGTTACAAAAGAAAACTTATGTAATTTTCACCCTGATGAAAAAAAATGGTATTTGATCTTGGTAGTGTGGAAAACTAATTTTTTCCTCCGCCGTACATCGGCCGCTAAACGTCCAAATCCGCACGCTATAAAATTATGTTTAATGCATTTCCTTTCGCTCTTAATTTTTGCAGTTTTTTTGTGGAAACCTTTGATTATGTTGGAAATTTTTTTTGGTGCGTGAATGCAGTTTTCCATAACAATCAGGACTGAGAACAATTTTTGTGTGATCAGTGCTTATTATCAAGAAAAAAATGGGTCGGGCTAGAAGTATCTAATGAACTATTGGAGATAGGAAAAAATGGACAACATTTTTAGATTCGCCATCCAAAGAACATAATTATTGCAGATAAATAAACTTATTAATAAATAAAAAATAAATTCCCTCAGAGGCCTTAGTCTCAAGACATAAATTTTTGTCTTCAAGTCGAAAATATTCGTCTTCAGACATCAAAAATAGTCTGGTTATATGTCGCAAGCTAGACATACAGAATAACTTGAAATTGTCTCGGATTAGTCTTTACCCTAGCCAAAATCAAGACCAAATATTTTTAGCCGGGGAGCCCCCCGACTGACGTACGGCGCGATAAAAGATTCATTTTCCACACTCCCAAGAACAAATACAATTTTTTGTCTTCAGAAACTCGAAGCTGAATGTTCATTCCACATGTGTCTTAAAATGTTAGCCCAGTCGCGTATGGAGAACACATAACAATTTAAAATTGTTCATAAAACTGTTATTAAAAATGCGTGTTTAAAACAAATTTCGCTTTTTTGTCTGGTTCATTTGAAAGGGAGGATATTTATCTACAAACCATAAAAGTTGCACTGGATTATCATCAACAGAATTTGACTTATGATTTTTGCAAGAAAATTGTGTCCAAATGTTCATGTAACAAAATAACAAAAAAGAGATTATTAAAAAATCCATGAAATTGCTTTTTTTGTATGGTCGAATACTTCACAAATATATAATTCATGTTATAATTTAGGTTTTCAGGGAAAGTTTTGTGATGCAGTTGACCTGGTTTGACTCAGTTGCTTTACAGTTACATCTTTTATAGCCTTGGCCACCACTGACTGATTGATGTGATGCTGCCTCTCTTATTGAGATGGAAACATCTTCACGGACATCATCTATTTTCATCACGTTGGTTCCTGATTTTTGTATTTCTGTTCGGGGAAACCAACCATGAAGCAAGCTTATTCTCGTACTCATTTGATAAACCCCATTTTTCACATCAGTCACAATTTCAAAAATACTACTAAACTCGAGTGGTCCGCGATCTACACTAGGAACTGATAACGTTACGCAATCACCGACATTGAGTGACGGAAAATTTGCTTCAGAAAACGTTATCATTTTTTCTGCCGCGATTTTTTGTCTTCTGTGGCAGTCATTTTGATTTTCGAGTGGATGTTCTCCTCGGGCGCATAGCGAGAAAATGAGACTATCCTCTGTTTTCCAATTAAATCTCCACACGTGTTATGCATTTTTATACAGCATTTCGCACATTGGACAGTATCTTTAAAATACAACATTAAATTACAGACTCCACATGAGTCTTCTTATTCTGCCGTCTGATCTATCTGTATTTCTTCTGTTCTGACAGCAATTACAGTAGACTCGATAATAAAAGTCTGATCATGAACTGTTAGTTCATCAGTTTGTCTGTAAAGTAATTGAATAATTAATATAATTCCTCATGTAAGAAATTTCTGAATTAAAAAAAGCATGATATATGAAACTACGAAATTTATGTTTATTTTAAACATAACCAAGATCTACGATCCCTACGGGATAAATGATAGGGAACAAATACCACCAATCTGTGAGGCCTGACTAGCATAACAGTGAATAAATAAATATTTACATCACTAAATTACAGTATATTATAATTTTCATATTAATAAATACCTGTCTTTATTTAATTCTCATTTATTTTGCTGTGCAAATGCGCCTTCTAGGTCTTCTTCGGTGAACAAGTTTTCTACTACATCTTTCGGTAATGAAGTGCGTGTGAAACCTACTTCTATTGATCCTAACACAGCTTCATATGGGGCCCTATTAATTGTCCTATGTTTAGATGTGTTTTTCCCACTAGAATAAATAAAATACTTGAAATTACATATAATTTAATTATACTATGTAAAATTCATGCTAAAACTGTATTTTTTTCTAGATTAATTATCTATATTCGATAAATCACAAGTTTTCAAGTATTTGTAAACTAATTTTCTATTTTTTAAACAATTATTATTTGTTTAAAGAATTGTTTTCTCCTGTATAGCGTGAAAATTATTATTTTTCTGGATAAATGATACAGTTTATGAATTTCAAGAATTATGTTCCTTGTTTAACATATTTGGTAATTATTCAAACAATTTTCATTTGTCTAAACAATTTTCGTCCTGTAAAGCGTAAAAGGTTATTATTTTTTGAAATTAATGTCACATGTAATGAATCTCAAGAGTGATATTTTCTGTGAAAGACAGTTGAAAATTATAAAAACAATTAATATCACTTGCTCCTTTTCATAAGAAAGATGGAGACAGATTTAGTTAAAAAAATTATTATTTAAACAATTCGGGTATAATTTCTGAAACAAGAAAATACTAAATAATAACCGACGTAGAGTAGGTTATTTAAAAAAAGACAAGAATTTTCTCCACCTTTCCTATGAAAAGGTGCAAGTGAATCATTATTAATTATTTGAATAATTGCAAAACTGTCTTCTATAGTAAATATTACTCTGAGCGTTCCTTAACTGTGTTATTTATTCCAGAAAGTAGTACCATTGAATATTTACAGAGAAAAACATTGTTTAAACGAATGAAAATTGTTTTAATAATTACAAAATATCTTAAACAAGAAATATTATTCTTCAAATTAATTAACTGTATTATATATTTTATATATATATATATATAATAAATAATCAAATAAAATTATATATATAAATAATTCATTTTGAAAAAGTTTCTTCGTTTATATTGGAAATTATATATTATTAAAACATAATTGTAATGCATATATTAAATTGTAGTCGAAGAAATATTTTTAGATGAAATAGAATTGGGGTAGTCTAGACTCTCTCAACAGACAGAATAAGGAGCAACAAAGATAGCTTCTGTCTAATTACTGACCGTCAACTTCCGCTTCAACAATCAATCCCAAGTCATTTGGTGAATACTGGGGGCAGATTAGACTCCCTCGACAAATATAATAATTCTATTTTATGCATAAATATTCTTCGAAGTATAATTTACAATAATGCATTGCACGCTTATTTCGATAATCTATCATTTTTAATGTGCAAATTTAAATAAATAAATATTGTAGCATTGTTTCTAGTTTTACAAAGCATTTTTCTGATTTTAAGTAAATAGAACGTCATTGATTTAAAACGAAAATTCAACATTTTTCTTGAAAACCGTCTCTGATGCTTGATAACCGCATCTTTATTGGTTGAAAATTCACCTTTTTAGTTGAAAATTCATAATCTGTTTTCGTTGAGGATTAAAATTCTTGTTTAAAATTTTAACTATTTTATTAAAAATTCTCTTTTATGTTTGAAAATTATTGGTTTTATTTACTGGGATTTAATATGAATGTATTATATGGTAATACAAATAATTTCATGTATTTTTAAAGAAATTCTTCATTTTCCATAATTCCTTCATTTTTATAATACATCGACCAATAGATATAGCATTTTTCTGATTTCAAGTAAATGTATAGTTTTTGATTTAAAATGAAATTCGTCTTATTGCCCAGGATACTTTGGGCATTTAATCGTGAGTGCATGCAGACGACTAAGTGCCACTTTAGATTCAGGGAATTGGACCAAAGAAAGGTCGACGCAGGTAGATTCGTCTCCTTGCCGGCATTAGGTCTATTGCCCGGGCATGAAAGAAATTTGTAGAGGTGGTTTGGATATGTTTAGAGAATGAAAGAAGAACGACTGACGAAACAAGTATATCGAGGTAAAGTAAATGATAGCGTACCCAGGGGCAGAACGAGGAAAGCATGGTTCGATTGTGTGAATGACACCCTAATTCGAAAAAATATAAAAAGGATAGAAACACAAGAGCTTAAATAAGGAGATGTATGGACGTAAAGTAAGCTAAAGAGGTATATCAGGACAGGAAAGTGTGGCGACAAATAGTTTGTAAGAAATGCATGATAAAGAGTGTCAGTGGAGTAAGAGACGCCTGAAGTGAAAGACCTTGTATACTAATGTATCCAAGTGCAGAGCTTTACATAATGACTTTGTGAAGCTCTTCGCCTGAGGTGCTTGCTAGACAGATTGATCCTGGAACGATATATAACTAATAATAATGTTATATATTAATATTATACTATTATATATAATATAACTTAATCCCATTCCGTAGGTTTTCTTTTTCTGCCGAAAGTGTCCTTTCCCTGCCGAAGGTGTTCTCGCGTTGGCGTCGCGGTAGGGCTTGAGCTTTCCTCTCATGACTTTGACGGCCATGTTGGCTGTATTATTGCTACTGACAGGGTTTCCCCTGCCAAACAGGCAGAGAACGAAGAGGAAAGGGACCAAGAGGAACACCAAAACCCATAAATTATCATGGAGTTTATTTTTAATACTTTGAAATTTTTGTCGCTTCCCGATGATCGTCGGGGCGCTCCTGCAGCCACCGCTGGGGCTGTAGAATGCAGGACGGTGATAATGTTGAGATTCGACATGGTTAGGTAGATCTATCTGATCAATCAGCTGACCAACAAGAACATCTGCGACAAACGGTAATCAGTGGAAAATCAACTGTGCCTGCTGAAAATGCTTTAGCTACCGTTAGCGATTTGCAGCCAACAACATTAACAGAAATACCGTGGGAGAGCTTACAGTGGGATACCACAATGAAAGAGGAATCAGTGCGTTTCGAAGATGAAAGAGCCAAGTTTGAAACCAAAAGCAAAAAGGGATACAATTTCAGTGCGAAGTTTGCTGTAAAGTATCTTCACATACAGGGAGTTCCAGTAAGAAAACTTATCGCTAAGGTGAAGGACAGAAATAATATTCTTATATTAGAAGACAGAGCAGTGTAGATTAATCGACAGGTTGATTTGGCGCGGAAAAACGTCAATAATGAACATCAATTAGAGGAAGCCTCATCACGCGATCAAGCAACGTCAATGGATGTTCTTGCGCAAACTGATGATGTTGCAGTAAAACCAAATCCTATAGAGGCAGATGGTCTGATTCAACCAGAAGCAGAAGCATTGGTTCAGCAACCAATAAGGCGGTTGAAATGGTAACAAGAGTAAATGAGCAGAATCAAGCAGACCAAAAACGCTCAATATCTGTAAACAGATTGCTTTTGGCTGTTGAAAAAGCTGAATCCTGGAAAAACTACAGCACCTTGAAAGGGATTTGGTCTTGCCTTACTAGAGTTCAGATATGTAGAACAAACATAAAGTCATTCTCTGCCCAAGATGTACATCAGAAATGATCTGCGTGCACTAATAGAACACCAGAACAGCAAGGTTTTACTTATGCATTTGAACGCAACACTAACTGCGTTAGAGGTGTAAACTCTTTTGTATTGTGCAACTGTGGCAGTCGTTGGGACGTTGGGCTGCAGAATTAGGCCTGCAAATGCAGTCTTTGTCTCAGAAAAGAATCGAGATCCAGCATGGAAGATCAGGTTGGATATGGATGTCAGTAAGGCCAGGTACAAATTGAGTCGATTGACTCAATATAAGAAAGGAAATAGATCCAGAAAGCTGAGACATCATGTTACTAAAATCATCCACCCTCGGTACATGGAGACATTGACACCAGCAATATTGGATGAGATAATAGACTCTCAACGACTGAGACTTGATTTTCTTACTGCTAGACTGCGTCGGTACAAAAAAAGTAATGCAAGAAGGCAGCAAAATCGAACCTTACAGGCAAATGGAAGAAGGTTTTACCGTGAACTGAATGTATATCATTAAGCTATTTCCCTTTCGGCGAGCCTCTAGGGGTAAGCATGACACTACCCGATTCGGGTAGTGTTTTTTAGGTGGATAGTTTCTTGTAGTAAATAACTACAAGTGTGGGCTCACCACACCCACGACTGCCAACAGCAACGCAGTAGTATCAGACGGTCACCCATCCAAGTACTAACCGCGCCCAACACTGCTTAACTTCAGTGATCTAACGGGAACTGGTGCTTCCAGCGTGGTATGGCCGTTGGCCATACCAATGTAAAGCAAAATAACCAGCAAAACACCGAAGTTCTTCAATTGGAAGGCATGACTAACTATTGGTCAGGTGTTTGGGGAAAAACGAAGAGAATCAATTCAGGCGCTGCGTGGTTCCAACTAGAAAAAGCAAGCAACAACCGTGAAATGGAGCTGAGTAACATCGTAGCTTCAGGTGTTTCAGTGGTTTTGAAAAGGACAAGTAATTGGAAAGCTCCAGGTCCGGACATGGTGCACAATTTCTAGTACAAGTACCTGAAGAGTATACATCCTGTGTTAGCAAGATGTTTTCAGAATATCTTTGAAGACCCAAGTCTGATGTCAGGCTTTATGCTTAAAGGTACTACGTATGGGTTGCCTATAAAACCAGACGCTCGAAATCCATCTGAATTTTGACTGATAGACTGTCTCTGTACAATTTGTAAATGTTTAACAGCTATCATTGCAGATAAGATATATTCTTACTCCAACGACAAAGAAACTTACACATGGCATACATTGACTACAAGAATCAAGTATTTTGATAATGGACTCCTTCAATGCATTATGATTCTATTTAGCGTTGCACCCATTGAGCAAAATACTAAATAGCAGGTCTCATAGGTTCAAAATACATGATAATGTGGATGGTCATCAACTGACCCATCTTCTATACATGGTTGATCTGATGCTATACGCTAGTTTAGACCACAAACTCCAGCAAGTGTTCGATGTCGCAAAGCAGTTTTCCAATGATATCCACACGGGGTTCGAACAAGATAAATGCAGAACAGTGCATTTAACCAGAGGAGAATCAGGGTCCGTAGAGCTAGAGAACGAACACGAGAAGGACATTCAGGCAATAACTGAGGCCGATTCATATGAATACCTATGTCTTCTCGAATCAAAGGGTATTCAGCATACAATAGTTAGGAAAAACTTAACGACAGCGTTCACTACAAGACTCGGATTGGTTCTGAAGATTTCTCTCAACTTGGCAAACAAGATCAGGGCAATCAACAGCTTTGTCATCCCTGTCCTCACGTACTCCTTTGTGCTCATAAAATGGTCAAACACCGACCCTGAAGGATTAAGCAGAACCATAAGCGTACAAATGACGAAGCACCGAATGCACCACAGAAATTCGGCTATTGAAATGGTTGCTCTAGCACGACACAGATAGAGTAAGTACCTTTTAGATATCAAGAAACTTTGTAAGTCACAAGTTATGCAGTTGCGAGACTATTTTAACAGTAAGCCAGATGTTGCGCTTTACAACGCCATCTGTGAAGTGGATCTCGGTTACACGCCATTGAATTTGTGCTCAGAGAAGGCCTTGAATAGCATGGCAGAAACCGTAGAGGAATTAGAAGCGCAGTGGCGACAAAAAGCCATCCGCTTAAAATGGAAGTCCTGTTTTCATAAACGGAAGGATTCGTCATTGCGATTTAGTACAGGGTTGTCAGCACCATAAATAATCGCAAACACTTGATACATCAAGAGATGGTTGAACGGTGCCGGTTATGTGGGGATACCAACGAATCCATCGAGCAAATTTTTATGGTTCTCGCGTAATGGCTCAGAGAAATTATATGCACTAACATAATGATGTGGCGGGCATTATACATCAACAATTTGCACTAACCTAGGTTTCTTAACAGAATCGATGCCTTTCTGTAGATATGTTGTAGTCCAAGCCAGGTGAGCGGTCCATCCGCGATTCGACCGCTCGCACGGCAGTCCAGCGTTCCTTGGTCCAAGTCCGAAATAACTATGTACTTCGGGCTTGGACCAAAGAATGTTCGTCCAACTGCGGAGCGTCCACGCTACATTCGTCGAAGTGCTAAATGACTTTCTTATTCTTATTTCGCTTCGTACTGATTGTAATTCAACGTATCAGAATTATTGAATGTACTTAGTGGATCATACTGAATGTCTAATAAAACATTTGCCAATTCTAATTGAAACGATAATACATTTATAATATCAAGAACATAAGAAAATAAAATTAACCTCTTATATTTCAATTAAAAAAACACATTATTCAGAATTTTTAATACAAATTTATGAAACATAATTCAACGTATCAAGATCATTGAATGTACTCAGTGGATCGTACTCAATGTCTGATAAGACATTTGTTAATTTACATTGAAACGATAACACATTTATAAAATCAAGTAAGTAAGAAAATCATATTAACCTCTTGTATTTTAATTAAAAATAAACTTTATTATTCAGAAGTTTTAAAACAAATTTATACTCCAAGGTTTTCAGTTTTATACAAAACTATTTCGAGTGAAACTGTTGATAGTTTATTAGACGGGGATGCTTGTTATATATTCAATCATAAAATAATTAAGTTTCATTATTTTTGGCTAAGTAAATTTTTTTTTCTTGAAACTGGTTTCAGATTGGTTGAAAAGTTATTTTTATTGATGAAAGTTATCTATTAATATTTAAAATGAATAAACAATATTCGTTATTATATGTTATTATTCAGAAAATTATAAAGTAAAAAATTATTACTCATTACAAAAAGGATCAGAATTGTGGCATATCGAATTGCATTGCAAATTTTTTCGCAGATAATTACACATTTTATCGGTGCACTTTTTAATGCAGTTACACCTGATAAACCCTTGTCCACCAAAACGAAACTCTCGGTTATTTACGCTACGTATTGAGCACGTGTAATTAGGTACCTCATTGATGAAGATGAATTTTTCTTTACACGCCTCTATCTGATTTCGAGAAAATAACGAGTTAATTATACCCTGTTGAGTTCCTATTTTATATAGTCCATCAACAGTTCTTTCCGTAAAGATACCGATTAATTTACGTGCATCGTCCTTGCTTCTGTCCACACTAGGAATAGGAATTATGACAGAATCTCTACAGTAAGTGTAAAAAATTTTTCTTTAGAAATTTCTTTCATTTTCTCTGCTTGCAACGATAATCCTTCAACTGCATTATTTTTATTTCTAATCATACTTTATACAAAGCAAATAGCATGCACATAATTTACACAATATTTACATTTATGAGCACAATCAGATTCTCTACTACACACAGAACAAATAACTTAGTCATAGGGGCCGTGCACATAATACCAAAAGGGATACAACGACATAAACAAAAGAAAAACGTGTGACGTATTATGTACACGATCCCATGTCACTTAATTCGCAATTGAGTTCTGCTTCATTTTCTTCCTCAGTTTTAAGTGTTGCTTTGACAGATTCCAGAAGTGACTGAATACCAGTATGTACTTTTCTACCTGTGAAATATTAAAAAAAAAGATTCCGATAAACAAATGCGATCAATAAAATTCAGAAGTTTTCTCTTAGTTTGGATCATTTAAATTTCCTAAATATTTTTCATAAATATGTATACAAATAGTTTAATTTTCTACCAAAGTAGTTTAATTTTCAAACAAAAATACGAATTTTCAACAAAAAAGTTCATTTTTATTCAAATAGTTGCATTTTCTACAAAATTGTTAAAGTTCCAAGCCTAAAAGACGAATTTTATACATAACAGCTGGTATTTCAACCCGAAAATATGAGTCTTCAATAAAGTTCCTTCACGACCAAATAGGTGAATTTTAAACTAAAATGGAGAATCTCCAACCAAAAAAGAAGGCATTTTCTTCAAAGTAATTCGACTTTAAACCAAGTAGTTGATTAAAAAAAAAAAGAATTCTCAACGAAACATGTAATAGTTAATATTGGTATCCGCGAAATTATATTCATGGTTATAAATAATATTTATAACCATGAATAATATTTATTAAATATCCATGATCCTTTCTTTGGTCGCCTGGGCATTCTAACCTCATCTGTCACTCGACTTCGAAGAAGCTGAGTCGCCGCACTCAGACGAAAGTTAAAAATCCCTCTGACAACCGATAACACAAGCGCGGCTTTGGTGTTCATTTCACGCTTGTAAACTGGCGAGTGCACGCAAATCGCGCGAAGCCTCCTCCCAACGATATCCTCGAAACGATCCCCGCCTGCATCGAGAGAGATGCTCCTTCGCCGAAGCGAATTGCATTAAAGTACGGTCTGCGATACCAATATATCAGATCTCCCCGATCTTCGGCCCAATCCACATCTCCCTGGCCTCTTCGCTCCAATCCTTGCCTGAGTGAACAAGACCCACCCACCGCACTCGCTGCCCCCAGTAGCGTTGAATTAACCCC
>CAKNWT010136568.1:10595-22188 GCA_932066315.1 Andricus coriarius
TATTTAAATTATATTCATGTTCTCCAAAGAAACAAATGTCTAAAGAATTTAATTAAAAGTATTCTCATACTAGTATCGAATAGTTTTAATAGTTAAAAATTGAAATTTCAAGATAAAAAGACGAATTGTTAAGAAGGCAATTGAATCTTCAGCCAAGAACTTTACTATCAAAAAAGTTTAATTTTAAACCATTTGGACGAATTTTCTAAAAATAAGAATAATTTTGAACAAACTAGTTGAATTTACAACCAAATAGATTAACTTTCACGCGAAAGGGTGTAATTTTTCAACAAAATAGTTGAATTATCAAGCTACAAAGATAAATTTTCAAGCAAGTGGTCGAATTTCTTAACAAGAAAGATTAATCTTCAACCAAAAAAAGTTACATTTTTAACCAAATAGTTGAATTTTCAAGCCAAGAAGACGCATTTTGTAGATGAATAAGAATTTTTTCTATCCAAAAAGAGGAATGTTCAACAAAAAAATTTAATTTTCGACCAACAAAGATGACTTTGTAATAAAAACGTTTAATTTTCAACAACATAATTAACTTACTTACGAAATAATTTGAATTTAAAATAAAATTATGAATCTTCAACAAGAAAAATTAGTTTTTAACAAAGAAGTTCAACTTCAAATTTGTAGTTTAATTTTCAATAAAAAAAGAATTATTCTTAATGAAAAATGTAGTAGTTAATATTTAAAAAAAAAATGGTAATTTAAAATCAAAAACAGTCGAATTAAAGAAAAAAGATGAGTTCTCAACGAAAAATGTTGAGGCGGTTCAAACCATCACCGCGCCAGCTGATATAAGAACACAAATAAAGAGACCAAATACAAATCAGCTGATTAGCTGAAAATCGATAAATTCGCATCATCAGCTGTGCACAAGGAGAAGGAAAGTGACAGTGATAAGAAAAATAGAGATAACGACATGAAATTCAAGTTCAGAGATATAGGTCAGTAAGGCAAGCGGAAAATCGATAAACGCGCGCGCAACCAGAACCCCAAGAGTAGGGAGACCAGCGAGACCGACGATACATGGTACCACTCGATCGAAACCGCGCGATCGAGACTTCACTTGCAATCTACCCCAGCAGGCGAACGGAGTTCTGGGAAGAACAGCCAGGCTTGCTGGAATCGAAGCATCAAAGGCGTTGGTCGAGATCATCACGATCTCGCGAATTATCGGGAGACAAGGTATCCAGAAAATAAACACACTCAGGTTTAATAATTTCATTACTTTGAAAATTTTCTTTTTTTTTAATCACTCGAAATTGGTTCCTTTCCACAACATTCGAATCCTAACTTACCCGAATTCATAGTGAGGACGGTTGACTCGCGTCTTGTCAGAGAAAAGTTTTTCCTTTCAACCGGGCTCAGGCCTGGAAATTGAGAACTAATGCTCATAATGGTAAGAGATGGGTGAATTGGCTTCCCATTCTGGAATTGGGTACTGATAAGACTTTCCATTTTGATTATAAAATTTGACACTTACTCGTTAAAACGGACTACTCAACCAGGGCTAATACCTGGAAATTAGTCCGTCTGACATTTGACGTGTGAAATTTTAATGAAAATTGAAATGGAAGAATTTGGTCACCCAAGTTAGTATTTGAACCAAATTTTGGAATTTCGCAATCAATATCTCTGTGAGTCCTGAGCTCATTTTTCGTAATTAACAGTAAGTTGTAAGGCCAGGTAAAGTAAGTGGAATTTTAATTTCAACATGGCACTTAGTTGAATTGAAATAAAGCTTAATTTGAAAAAGTGAAAAGGAACAGAGTGAAATTAAATAATAGATAATAAAAGCTCCGGGATAAAGTGCTAGGTACAAAAAAAAAACATGCGTTAGATTAGGAATTTCAGGATTTCTCGAACACAATTTAAACTTACAATAAGCAATTTGGAGCCAGGCGTGTCCGTAACTCCATACGCGCTCAAGTCAGTCCACATCCTCTCAAAAATTTAAAGTTATTGATTTTTTTGTTTGGCATTTGAAATGAATCTTAACCCGTTAGAGATAAATTCGATTGAATCGTTGGCATTCGTAGAGATAAGATCGCCAGAAAATTTCATTTCTCGCGAATTTCTAGCCGCTAACTATTTCAAATTTCGAGGGCTGCGCACGTTGAAAAGTATCGTTAGTAACACCGATGGGGAAAATAACCTTATCCTGATGCCTAGGGTGTCCTTAGTAGTAATTTTCCAAAAGCTGTTTGAATTGCGACAGACATATTAAAGACAGAGACAAATAAACTTTCCTGGGGTCAATTTACTTTTCAAAATGCGTGGCTCACGAGTTATAATAGAGAAGTTGCGGTTAAAGAAATCAATAAATCGGATCTAGCATGAATAAATATTTTCTTCCAAACGATCTCAACGGCCAAAAAATTAACCAACGTTACAATGTAATAGTTGATATTTCAATAAAAAAATATTTTCATTTAAAAACAATGTGAATTTGTTATTAAGGGTTCCATTTATTTAATGAGTTTTCATTGATACAAAAAAAATTCACTTTCTATTTTCGAATCCATAATGTGGAAGGTCTGCTAAGTATGAAAGAATTTTGTCTTGAATACTTATTATACTTATTACCTTGCATAGATTTGTCCGATAAATCTGAAAAAATAGAGCATAACAAAGAGCCAAAGAGGATGTCGATTATTTTTTCACCAATTTTCTATCTGCAATAGTTCTGTTGTAAAAAAAATATTTTTTGAACAATTCTCAAAAGCAATATAACATAATTAAAAATGAAAATCTTAATTCGGAAAAAAATAAATATATTTTGTTTTTCTTGGTATCATTTTGCGACTGATATATTAAAATTTACTTTTGTTGATTTTTAAATCTTAAAATAAATTAATAATAATAAATACGCTATTTATTGATCATTTCAAGTATTATTTAGTGGTGCTACAGGTAGATAAACGTTTATTTTTCGGCCTGCTTGCCCTGAAAAATTGCTTTGCTTACACCTGCATGTTTTAGAGAATTTATCTTAAAATTAGTACTTACAAACTAACAGCCATCCACACCTTAATGCTACCTTAATTCTACGGCAGCTCGCTCTTGTCGCTTTGCCTTCTTTGTTTCGCCTCGTATGCATGTCCCTATCTTTCGCCTTGTCTCGCATTGCCAACCTCTGCCTCCACTGTCAATATCTAATACTTATCTACTAATTATTTACAATATTTACCATTTCGCTCCAGTAAAATTTAACTAATTCAAAGTAATAAGAATTTATGAGGACAAATATAAGATATTATTACTTAATGTAACAGAGAGAGGGTAATGATATCACTTTGTTACTTTTTTAACCTTGAAGGTATTCTTTATTTTGTCTGGGAGTTGCCAAGACGATAGAACATTGGCTAAGGGTGGCCGAAAGACTGCCGAACGTCCCTTATGCCATACGTTGCGTCGCGTAGACCGTTTCTACCATATATTGTGGAGGGGATTCAAGGGACGGCGGCAGACTAAACCTGACTTTCCACATTCTTTTACAGTCGATTACCCAAATTCTTATAAGTTCCTTACACCACCCCGTTTAGGCAGATTTTTGTCTCTAAAATTTAACTCTCCTATTTTTAATTCTATTGGAGCATTTGCAGGTGTAAGTACTTCCGTTATCATTTATTAGGTGGCTCTCTAGCGTGTCTAGCGAATTCTTATCGTAAGGTGTTTCTTAAGTCTTGTTTGATACAATGTTTTTTTTTTATAGATAGACGTTTTCTCTAAATAAAGTTGTACATTATCTGATATAAATTTATATCCAGAACCCTGAATACAAATATTAGTATCTACTTCTATCGAGATTGTAGAGTCTTTACAGAGAAAATCTAAAGTAAGCTTTCTACTGGGAAACAGTATATAACCTTTCGTAGATGGTATATAACTCTCACTATGTAATTTAAAAGATGAAAAGCTATATTCTACAGAGTCTTGATATTTCTTAATAATACCAGCATCGCAGTTTTTAGTGTCTATTAGCCTATAGTTAGGTTGCTTTCGGTGAGAACGTAGGAAGTTTTGCTGGTGAATAGATATTCGTGTTTGGGTATAATGGCGGTGATTGTGTAGTGCAGATTTTAGTGAATTTGAAGTGGAATTTGAGGTGAGTTGATGGCAGAAGTGTATTTGAGGGTTTTGATAGTGTTAGATTGACTGTAAAATATAATAGAAGTGAAGAGGTTGGTGATAATTTGTGAGCTTGAGACTTTTTTGGATAGGCTGGGAGGTTAGTTTGCTTGGCGTGAGGAGCAGGGTGGGGAGACAAGTGCAGCCGAGTGGCGACGACAGGGAGGGAAAGGTAGAGAGAAGCACGGAAGAAGGTACGGTATCAGGGTGGGGTAACGCAGCGCAGCGCAGATAGATTTAAAGGAAGTTACGTATGGGGTTATGGACAGAGGTTACTTCGAATCGGCTTAATGGGTAACGGGGACAGCGATAGCAAAGAAGAAAGGGATTCGGACGAGGAAGTATTCTGTACGCCGAAACTTGAGACAAAAAAGAGAGGACAGTACAGAAAAACGGTAGAAAGGGAGATATTGAGGGCGGAGGGTTTTGGTTCAAAAGAGCCATTCGTAAATAGGAAGAGGTATAGGGCGGGGAGAGGAAGTAGTGAAGATAAAGTAGAAGCAGGATCCACCCTAAAAAATCCGATAAATGATATATGAAGAAAAGCAGGAGAAAAGGGTAGAGGAAATAAGGAAAGATATTAGGCAGAACATGGCAGAGCTGAGAAAAGACATAAGGAAATGGCAAGACGGTAGGGAAAAGCTATAGAAAAGGATGCAGGCGCTGGAGAAAAGACTAGAAAAGAAGGAAGAGCCGAATAAAAAAGTAAATGAACTGGAAGGTAGACTAAAAAAAATAGAAAGATCAAACCGTGAGTTTAGAGTAGGGGAGAGTGGGATTAAGGAGAAGGAAAGGCTGATAAAAATAGAACAAAGAATAGAAAAGAAAGAGAAGATAGAAAAATAAACATAGTCATAAAGGGTCTAAGATTAAAGGGGAAGGAGCTGATGGAAGGAGTAGAAAAAGTACTAAAAAGGATTGATGCTAAGGTAGAGATAGAGGAAGTGCGAAGTGTAGGAAGGGAACAGCGAAGAGGGGATAGAATGTTACTGGCGAAAGTGAAAAAATGGGAAAATAAGAGGGAAGTAATGACAAGGAAGAGGATGTTATATGGAAACTCGGAGAGAATAGAGGATGATTTGACATGGGTAGAAAGGAATATGCAGTATAAGTGGAAGAAAATAGCGGAAGAGAAAAGCAAAAAGGGAAGAAGAACATGGGTTAAGTATGGGAGAATACAGATACAAGGTGTATGGTGGAATGGGGACGAGGACAGGGAGGAGTTAGTAAAAAATGAGGTATCAGGAAACTAGAAGAGGAAGGATCAGAAGATCAAGAAATAAAAAATAGTAGGAAATAAAAAGAGACGAGAAACGAAAGTAGGGAAGATTGGAGGATATGCTACTGGAATATAGCAGGCTTAGAAAGAAAGGATAGGGATTTTATGAAAAATTGGACACAATGGGATGTAGTACTAATGATGGAGACGTGGCTAGATGAAAAGTGATGGGAAAGAGTAAGGGAAAGATTACCAAGAGGTTAGAAATGGCAAGTTCAAAATGCAAAGAGGAAGAATAAAAAAGGCAGATCAATGGGGATGATGGGATTAAGGGACGAATGTATAACAGAGAAGGATAAAAAGGAGATAAAAGAACACAAAGAAAGAAAAATAGCAGAGATAAATATAGGAGGAGAGAGGTGGAAGAGAGCGGGGGTCTATGTGAACGGAGATATGCAGGAGAAACCAGAGGAGGTGAGAGAACTTGTGGAAGGAAATAAGCAAGAGATTAGGCTTATAATAGGAGGAGATTTTAATGCTCGAACAGGAGATAGAGGAGGAAGGGAATGGGGTAGAGAGCGAGGAAGGATATCCAAAGACAAGATACTGAATGGGGAGGGAAAGAATTTGTTAACGAGCCTAGGGGAGATGGGATGATTTATCCTAAACCGAAGTATAGAGGGGGATGAGGAAGGGGAATATATACGTTCAGGAGGAAAGAGGGGCACGGTAATTAATTAGGTGGTAGTGGACGACGAGGTAAGGGAAAAGGTTAAGAAACTAGAGGTAGGGGACTATATAGATTCGGATCACTTTCCCTTAATAGTGACAGTAGAGGGAGAAATGGGTAATAACAGTAAGGATAAAAAGGAAGCAAAAGTAAAAAAAAAGCAGGAAGAGGGGATTGGTCAATGGAAGGTAACGAACAGTTTAAAGAAAAAGTCAGGAATGATCAAAATGGTGGAAGGAAATGTAAAAAAGGAAATGGAAATAACGATAGGAGAAATAAAACAAGCATTAGAGTGCACAAGCAAAAAAGAGGTTAGTGAAGGAGGCGATAGAAGTGGATGGGATGAGGAATGTAAACAGAAGAAGAAGGAAGTGAGAAGGGAATAAAGAACACGGAGAAAAGGAACAAGTAGTGAAAAAGAATATAGGAGAAAAAAGAAGGAGTATACTGAGTTGTGTGATCAAAAAAAGAGGAGGAAAATAAATGGTTTGAAGAAAAATGCGGAGAAGGCTAGGACCGAAGAGGAGGTTTGGAAGGTAGTAAATAGAGAGAGAAGAATAAGGAAAAGAGTAAACTAGGATATTCAGATGGTCGAATGGAAACAATATTTTATGGAATTGCTAGGAGGGGTAGAGAGGAAAGTTAGGAAAGGAGGAAAAGATGGCATGGAAACAGATGAGGAGGATATTACAAGGGAGGAAAAAATCAAGGTATTAGGGATGATGAAAGATGGAAAGGCTCCTGGCATAGATGAGATTCCAAATGAAGTCTGGAAATACGGGGGGACAGAATTATAGGAATGGGCATGGATAATGTGCAATAGATTATGTAGACGAGAGGGGTGGCCAGAGTTATGGAAAGAAGGAATTGTGATAACGATAGTGAAGAAAGGCAAAGGGGAGGAGGCTAAGGATTATAGAGGAGTGACATTAATGCCGACACTGTATAAAGTATATGTAGCAGTTTGATCGGAGAGGATAAAAAAAGAAGTTGTGGTAAAAAGATAGAGCCGCCGAATCGGACAGGGTTTAGAAGAGGGATGGGGGTGATGGACAATATATATGTTCTAAAATATCTAGTAAATAAGAGGATTAAAAGGGCGAAAGTGGCAATGATAGCAATGTTTGTGGACTTACAAGTGGCGTTTGACTCATTAGACCGAGGCGAGATAGAAAAAGTTATGATGAAAAAGGGGATACGAGAGGGATTAATAAAGAGAGTATTGGAAATTTTTAGAGAGACAAAAAGAAAGGTAAAGGTAGGAGAAAAAGTACGAGACAGCTTCTGGCTCGTGGGAGGAGTAAGGCAAGGATGTCCTCTGTGCCCACTTTTATTTAATATATTAATATCAGACTTGGCAGAAGAAATGAAGGGAAAAGGGTGGGGAGGAGTTAGGATAGATGATATAGTGTTGATGGCAGAGGATGAAGAGGTGACGACGGGCTTGATTATAGGATTAGAGAAATGCTCAGATGGAAAAAAGTTGAACTTAAATGTAGAAAAGACAAAGATAATGAGGCTTAGAAAAAGAGGGACAAGAAAGAAAGAATGGACGTGGAGATAAAAGGGAATACAATTAGAAGAAGAAGAGAGTTTAAGTATTTGTGATATACCTTGCAAACAAATGGAGATCATAGATCTCATATAAGAGAAAGGATAAAAAAAGCAGCAGGGGTAATGAAACAGATATGGGGAACAGGAAAAAGAAGGGGAAAAAAATTGTAGAAGGATAATGTGGTTATTTGATACGCTGGTATGGCCGGTATTAGGTTATGGAGCAGAGATATGGGGATGGAAAGAAAGGAAAGGGTTCGAGAGTTTACAAGAAAGGGATATAAGGTGCACGCTGGGGGTAGACTGGAGGACGCCGGGATATATGGGAGAGAAGAAGCGCAAAGGGATAAATCAAGTACTAGAGCGGGAAAGAGGGCATGAGATTTGAGACGAAACTGAGGGAGGGAAAGGGAGGGGAGTTGGCGAGACAGTGTTTAATGGAGGTAAAAGAAAGGAGAGGGAGGGTGATGGAATTAACGAGATGGGAAGAAGAAAGAAGGGAGTTCTTTAAGGTTATAGGTATAGAAGGCGGCACTGGAGTAAACTATGAAGAATTGGAAAAAAGCGAGAGGGAAAGACAATCAATGGAAAGACGGGGGTTGATTGAGGAATTAAAATATAATAAATGGTATGAGATTTTAAAAAAGGAAGGAGTACCAAAGTATTTAGAAGAGGGATGGGGAGAGAAAAGATGGACCAGAATAGCTAGATTTAGATTGGGGAACGAGGTAAAGGCCGGTATGTATTGGGAAAAGAAAGAGAACAGGAAGTGCAGAATCTGTGAATGGGAAGAAGAAACATGGGAGCATGTATGGGAAGGATGTAGGAGAGGAATATAAGATAAAGGAAGCGGAAGTCGCTGAAACTTAAAATAGAAGCGTAAAGATTTGTAAGGAATGGTTATGTAATAGCATAAGTAGATTAAGATGCATTTGCGTTATCGCTCTCTCTCTCTCTCATCCTCTCTCACTCTCACTCTCGCTTTCGATCACTCGCTCACTCGTTCGCTAACACATCCCAAATTGCGCCATCGTCAAAAATAAAAATAAGGTTCTAGATATAAGATTTTCTGTAAATAGGTGTAAATATCTTCAAATATTAAGGATATGATTTTATAAAATATGTAGACGCAAGTATTGTAAGACATTGAAGTCATTTAAACCCTTAGGGGACATATTATGAATAAAGAAGTAGAGTGTTTCGTATTAGCTGTGGTATAGAGATCACATGAGTAATCACATACTCTTCTTTCCCAAGTACGGTTATGGAGATGACATACGTAAAAAGTTACGTATAGTATAGCATTAGTTGGTTGGCATGGATGGTTAGAGTTTTATTTTCAAAACCAATTTTGTAATTGTTATTTTCTATTGCTTCTAAGACAACCGCGGACCCTTAGATAAGTTAAGATATCTTTCATGCCTATCTTTCCACTTTTGAACAAGGTCCGAGTACTTTATCGAAAATGTCGTGCTCAGCATAGAAGGGATGTTTGGTTCTTTTCCAAAAGTAAGTTAGAAAGGGGAATAACCAGTCCCTTCGTGTTTCATAGTATTATGAGCCATGGTCATGATTTTTAGTGTGTCATCTCATTCAACTGTATTGTCCTCCATGCATGCTCTTCTTATGTCTTTCAGGGTTGAATGTGATCTTTCTAGGCTTCCATTGGATTGTGGATGATAGGTGGAAGTCATGATATGTCGGATTCTAAACAGATTCTTGAAATTTTGGACAAGTTCGAAAACAAAGTTTGCTTCTTGGTCGGTGAGTATGTGTCGTTGGGGTCAACTGGCGTATCGGGGATAATAGCTTCACTCTGATTTTTTATCCTAGTTGTTTTTTGCAACTGTCAGACTGGGCATCTTTTTACAAAGTGAATCACCTTCTTCCATGTTTTTCCATTCACCGATTGTTCTCGCTCGTTCGATGTTTTTGTTTTCACCATAATGCTGAGCCATAATGGATCCGTGCGCATCCTTAACTACCTGTGTCTTTTCTTCATTTGTCAGGCCTCTCAGGGCATTGTAGCTTGTATGGAAGCTTAGTGTTGGATACCGGTGGCATAGAAAACTTATTATTTCTTGAATTTTGAGTTTTTCTAATGGTGTAATCATTGTATCAGTGAACTGGAGTCATACTATTATTAATTTCTTATCTATGAAATCCTTGACTTTAAGGTTGAGTAATCTCAACCAGAACTCTTCTTGATAATCTCCAAGTTGAGACTTGTTGACCTTTACCCACAGTTTTCCGCAGGCATTTGGTCTCTTTACTTCCCGGGTGGCAGTTTTCTCTTCCTTCCATGCGAGATAATCCTGGTACAATCCTCCTGGTTGATCCAATGAGTTTTCTTGATCAGATATGAGATCTCTCCGCGGCCATTTTCTTGGCCAGAACTGATTTCGTGGTTTCTTCGTCGGAGAGCTCACTTCCTGAACCGTTTTACTCAACATCTTCTTCTAAAGGGTGCGTGATTGAAAACAATCGTGAGAGGCAGTCAGCAGCTTTGTTCTCCTTCCCTTTTACGTACTGGATTTCATATCCGTATTCTTTTAGGCTGAATCGCCATCTTAGTAGTCAGGACAAAGGATCTTTGACGTTCTTTAACCAGGTTAGATCTTGGTGGTAGGTTTGAATTTTAAATTTTCTTCCTACCAGATACTGTCTGAGTCGCTTTACCGCGCAAACGATGGCTAGAAGTTCTTTCTCGGATGTGCCGTAATTCTGTTGTACCCCATTTAATGTTTTTGAAATGTAACAGCATGGGTTTCCTTTTTGGGACAGAATTCCCTCTAGACATTTGTTGCTGGCATCGGTTTTTAATAGGAACTCTTTTGAGTAGTCGGGGAATCTGAGCACTGGAGCTTCACAAAGTTAATTTTTTCAAAGCGCAAACCTCTCTTGACATTCGAGTGTCCAGTTAAATACTGTGTCTTTTTTTGTTAGCTCTGTCAAAGGTTTAGCTATGCATGAGAAATTCCGTATAAATATCCGATAATAGCCTGATAGTCCTTAGAATGATTGGATTTCTTTTCCATTTCTAGGCTGTCTGAAATTTCTTACTGCTTCTAACTTTGCTGGATTGGGCTTTACTGTAAATGGAGTGGGAAGGAAGAATGAAGGTAAATCGCGTATGTATATAGTGAAAGTGAGAAGTGAGGAAAAAGGATGATATTTCAAAAAAGAAGAAAGCTCTAACGGGAAGGTATCAAAGGATAGAGGAGAACATGACGTGGAATGAAAGATAAAGAAATTCGATGATGCAACAGAGAGCATGGAGCGAAAGAGTAAAAGGGAACACGGTATGGTTGGCGATGAGGGGAAGATGCGGAGACTAGGCTTAGAGGGGAATAGGTAATGGAAACAGCAGAGAGTGGAAGGAATGAAGGTGGAGAAGGCGGAGCGACGGGGTTTCAACAAAAGTAGGGAGGGGCGGAAAGAGGAAAGAAGGGAGAAAGAAGTGAGAGTAGCGTTTTGAAACGTTTCTGGGCTAATGGATAAAGATGAAGGATTCTGGGAAGAGATGAAGAAATGGGATGTAGTGATTTTGAGTGAAACCTGGGTAGGTGAGATGGATTGGAGGAGAGTGATGAAGAAGTTACTCAAGGGATATACATGGTTTAAACTGTATAAACTTGAATATCAATTTATATTGAAATATAAATATTAGATAATAAATAAATATTAAAATCATTATTATGAATTGAGAAATGGATCGGTGGGAAAAGAGACAAAAGCACTGGGATTTGAGGAAACGGATGAAGTAATAATGAGAATGGTGAAGACAGAAAGAAGAAAGGTGAGGATAGTTTGCGTTTACAGGAGAAGGAGAGAAGAAGCAGGTTGGAGCATGATTAGGAAATCGGTGGCGAAAAAGGATGCCGAATTGATGTTGATAGGATGTGATCTGAATGCTAGGACGCGGGCACAGGGGGGGGGGGGGG
>CAKNWT010136586.1:2872-14486 GCA_932066315.1 Andricus coriarius
GGTGCTCTCGGAGGTGCGAAACTGTCACTGGCTCGTAACCTTAAAGCCATACCCGCGTGCCAAAAATATGATAAGGCACTTGCGAAATGGATGCAGAAAGCTGTCATCCTTGAGACGCTTCATGTGCTCAAAACATACGAGGGTTTCGCCGGCATGTAGTTGTGATTTCATCGTGTCCTGTGACGACTCAACTCACGGTTGTGAGACGTGGCCATGAGTGTGATTTACCGCGGTCCTACTGGGAGCTGGTGTCATTTTTATATGGCAGTTGCTCCCAGTGAGACCCTGCGATGGTAGTTGTATCTATTAAACGAGTCTCTGATTTTAGTTTGAACTAGATTTCTGATTTTGCGAAATTCAGCTTCTATGATGCTGTTTTTAGTTCGTTTGCCTAGTCTACGCCTATTATCACGTTCCCTCGTAAGATGTTTTATTTCAGAGGTAACGCAAGGTGCAGGTTTTTTATACTTGTGAGGATTATGCAAAGGCGTATTTTTCGTATTGATATCTTCAGCTTGTAATAAACTCTCCCAGTCATAGGTCATAAGATGCTCCTGGAATTGCATGTGACCAGTGAATTCGGGACACGAGATTTTATAAGTGTTCTTTATAAGGTCATGATTATACGGGAACGGTATAGGGTACTGTGCATGTAAATCAAGTGTTTCCAGCTCGTCCACAATCAATAAATCGATACGTGTACTGGTACACGTAATCTCCGATTCAAATTTAGTACCATAGGATGCATTGGGCAGTTTATATACAACACCAACTATGATTCTGTTCCTACCTGTACCAACTTCTACTACAAGAAACTCCAGTGTAGGATATTTCGCCTTGGGGCTCATCCCCCTAATGACACCTCCAAGACTTTTATGCACACAGAGACAGATCCGACCCCCCTCCCCCCTTCTTTCTTCACTATCCCGGCGAAAGAGCACGTAATTACCAAGGTAAATATCAAATTATCATCAAGAAAGTTTATTGGTACAATTCATTTCGAGGCAGGTAAAGCAAGTTAAAATGAACATATCCCGAGTAATAAGACACCCCAAAAAAAAACCTCCCTAATGCATGAGAAGTTGAAAATAAATTCTGTATAATTTAGCATAGGAATCGTAACAATAGTAAGCAATATGTATAGAATAGACGAGCGTGTTACCAGAGGTTAAAATATAAATCAAAGTGTAATATAGTTAAGCCCTGCTGACGGTATCGCCAAACCATACAGAATAGAGAATGTTATATTTACGTATAGTTTCTACTGATAAAATGCGCGATAGTAGGTAAAGTTTAAATTTAGGGTTGCACATGTCAAAGCAAATCATAGATATATAAAATCGATACAAATCGATAACACAACTACAAACCTCACTATATAGAATGATATATATATATAAGCGAGCCACCAACCTACTTCCCGAAAGTCCAGAAGCAATCCAGTAGTTGCTAGCGAAGGAGGTCGACATCACGTGGGCGGGAGAGCAGGTTCCTTGGTGCCCCCTCTTCTTTACGGCAATAAATTTTGCTATCCGCAATCCAGACAATTTGTATCTTTTTAGCTCTCTTAAGCTCCAGCGCAGCACTATAAATTTGCCTGTAGAATTTAGACAAGGATTCTCTAATGTAGAAAGGATGATGTACCTCCCCTCCAAGATCTGTGGTGGATAAGCCCCTCTTCTTTTTGCAGCTTCTGACTATGTTAGCTCACATAATCTGGTTGGTCTATTTGGCCACAATATTGGGTGGCAGCTGGGAGCGGGAAGGATCCGCAGGACGAATTCTATAAATAGAGACAAGGTCATCTTTGGTGCATAATACCCCAAGAACGGTAGCTATTTTGCAAAAGGTGGAAAACACATCTTCAGACTGTTCATACGGCAGTCCGTGTAATTCCAGAGTGGAATTTAGCGCTGCTTGCTCTAAGTTGTTGCATTTTTGGTCTATTGCCGATACCAGGCTTTTAAAAGCCTCTATCTGCTTATTTTCAAAAGATTGCGTTCATAATAGCAGTTTCAACCCGAGGCCCCAAAGAGACTAGAGCGACCCCTGGATTTGTTACGTCATCATCAGCTGTCTCTGATGACAAAGAATTGTGACTGCGCTGTTTCACCTTGTTAGCATTTGGGGAGCAGTCAGAGCAATACCACTGCTTCTCTTCTTTTTTTAATCTTGTCTAGATCCTTAATAGGAATATTAACACACTTAGAATGAGCAATTGCACCACATTTGCCACAAGCGAGCAAGTCCAAGTTCCCTCTCGTGACCGTTTCACCGCCAAGATTAAGCACTGTAATATAGGCTCCGTTTGTCTACGCACGATAACCCGATGTTAAAGTACTTAGATAAAAATTACGAAGCGACACATGGTACGTCGAAACTCACCGGCCAGGACCTCACAAAAATTGTTTAAATGAATCATAATTATTGGGCATTTGTAAAGCACTATAGAAAAGTCACCGCAAAGTCATCCTCAGTTAATTCTGTAAAAACATTGAGCCTATTACTTGAAAACAAATTTATTATTAAAAAAAATCTTAGTTTTAAATAAATAATTTTTGGGAATTTGCAAAACATCATGAAAAACCCCATATAAAAGACGTTCTTAGTTGATTCCGTGAACAAATTAAGCCTATTCGTTGAAAAACTCTGAATTTCCTTACAAAAATGGTTTAAATCATAATTCTTGGGAATTTGCAAAGCAACATAGAAAAGAGTCATCGCAAAGATATTCTCAGTAAATTTTTAAAACAAATTGATCCTATTTGTTGAAAAATAAATAAACTATGAATTTGTTTATAAAAATTGTTGAAATAATAACTCTTGAGAATTTTCAAAGCACCATATCAGATCAAGCAGTCACCGCAAAAGCATTCTTTATTTGTTTTAATTGAGCCTATTCGTTGAAAAATAGAAAAACTCTGAATTTGTTTATAAAAATTGTTTAAATAATTAATAATGCTTTCAAATTTGCTAAGTATCATGCCAAATAGTGACCAAAAAAGAATTCTTAGTTTATTCCGTTAAATAAATTAAGTCTGTTAGTTGTTAAATACCCAAACTGTGATTTTTTTTTTAAATTGCCACATAGCATCTTCTTGCAAGTAACAGTAATAAAACTTTTATTTCTCACACATTCCATACCAAAGCTCTGGATTTCAATTAGCTAAACATTCCCAATCCCGAAAAGAACTTTTGTTCAATCATTTATTTATAGCGTAATGCAATTTTTTTTAAATCATTCTTAACGACAGGAAATTATTTACAGATAGCTTCAGCACAGATATAAAACCTTTTTTGGTAAATCTAAAATTTAAAAAAAATGGTACTTCTGAAAAGTTAAACAAAAATGTAAAATTGGTTTTTAAATAAAAAATTAACAAAGTTTATTATAAAAAATCCAAATACAAATTTTCCGAAATGTCAAAAGCTTTAATTAAAAAATAAACGGCATACAAAATTTGGAAATTTTCAAACATTCTTGTGAAAACAAAGTTATCGAGTTCAAATAAACATGTCTCGGGAAATTAACTAAACACACGAACTCATACCAACTTTCAAATACAGGATATATGTTCCTTGGTTATTAAACTATAATACTTTTAACCCAAGAATCATATATTCTATATCAGATAATTTTTATAAACATATTGCTTCAGACTTTTATTTTCCTACTGTGGATAGCAGTGTCCTTTCTACGGCGGATTTCCAGTGAAAAGTTGTAGAGATCGTTTGCACTCATAGATTGGTACACATGTCTAATCGCAGAATCAGCTGATCACCATGTACATTTCTATAGGTATTTTCTAGTTACTTTTAAAGCGGTAAGTTTGGTGGCCATCATAACGTCACATAACCTGTCCGTTATAACACTGAAAGAAGTTTGGGAAAGCGGCTGCACTATCAGTAGTAGAGCAGCGCCAACGCTCGTTTAGTGCAGATACTGCGTCACATTCGGTGAACGAATGCCTCAAACGTGCGTCGAAAATCACTCCCACCTGTGGGACAAAATTTGCCCCATAAAGGAGAAAGCAATCCGCCAGCGCAGGTCACTTCGGAAGTAAATCTGCGCTCTTAATTTTTAAGTAAATATTTAATCTAAATAGAATATTACGTTTATTTTGTAAAAGTAATGTATGAAATGATCATTTCCAAGAAAGATGTCGTGCGTCACGATACATTAATGAATTTTTAACTCTGCAATTCATAGGTTATGTGCACATATTGAAAACAGCAAGCATATATATTTTATTAAATATTTACATTAGAAAAGATGCTTCAGATGCTGGAAATCGTACTTTATAAAAAAGTCATCCATTTTTGAACACGAAAAAGTCACCTCGATATCCACTTGCAAATAAATAACAAAACTCCCTAACTAGCGAACGGTTTTCGGTAAGTCAGTACGTCAGGTCGTGGGTGCGCCGTTATCCCGTAGCATGGGCTCGCTGCTTGCTCAACACGTTCGTGCAACGGCTACACCATTGTGGGACAAAATCTCGTCCACAACGAGAGAGCGGCCGTACGAAGTTGAAAGCAAGCCGATCTCCTAGCGTATGGCACAGCCTTTCCACGTAGTGGGGAGCCGCTTACCCAAACTTCTTTCCGTGAAGATATGACGGGAAATAGTAGCGAAATGACTGTCATATTTGTACTACGATTTTCTGAAATAGAAATTGCGTCACTGTTTTATTTGTTCTTATAGTAGTATACGTATAAAATAAATTTTACAGGTACGTATGAATACATCTTTCTAATCAGCTTCGCGGCGTAGAATCGATTGTCCACTGTGGGGCGAACCTGCCAACAGCGAAAAAAATTTCAACTACTCAAAATAATACCAAAAACTTTATATTGGCTTTTGACTTCATTTTTACTGAAATTTTACCACATAGCTACATATATCAGCTTCGGATTACATTCGCTTGCCCTGTAAGTTCGGACACTTTAGTCTGGGACACACTGTATTGCAAGCAATTTGTGTAAAAATAATTTTATAATGGAACACGTTTGTAGTATAATAATTATTGGATATATTATTGGATATAGTTTTATAAACAAATGGATAATCCCAAATTTTTCGCCGAAAATTGTTTTTCATTCAATGTTAGTACAGTCGAACTCGGACATAACGCCACCGAATATATCCCTTCCGAGAATTGTCGCCGCGCCGCGGGTATGGTTGAGGGGAGCTGCGCTGGGTGTGCGCGGTACACGAAGGCGTGACAAAACAGAAGCGTTTCGATAAGGCGCCGTACCCCAACGGCCTACCTGTGGAAGTGCATGAAGACGTTACGGTAGTTCACTCGAAGTGGGAAGCACGCATATAGCAAATAAGCACGATGGCGACCGAACCTCTTTTTTACCTCCACGCGTTAGAAAAAGAGGTCCGTTCGATTTTCGACTTCGTAACGGCCCCGGAGTCCCACTGCAGATTATCTCGTGCGATCGAATGAGTCTGCCTTTGACGTTAGCAACAGCGCCATCTGACACGCGAATATATCTCGAGAAGTTATTGGAGCAATGTTCATGAAACATAGCAGTGAATATCAATTCATTTTCATCAAAAATGTTATACTACGGTTTGAAGTAAATTATTTACTATGAGATTTCTTGTTAATATTTAATTGAAATTCAAATTGCTTCTCAATTAGTGGCGCTGTCGTAACTACAAATAGGCTCTACGATTCAACAAAGAAAACAAAGAAGAAAATGTATTGGATAGACAGAGCTAGAGAGAGTATGATCGTTTCGAAGCGAAGACCCGTCATTGGAATTCAATCGGATCGTCTCTGTCTATCTCACATGATAGAAAGAGGGGTCCGATCTACTTCAGGCATCGAAGTCCCACTGTAGTGTTTTATAATGTCAAACTGTCGAGTGTTGATGTGAGAATGGCGAAAACCGTCTTTTTCATGGGCAGTTAACATAATATTTATAGAAGAAAGTTTTTTTCTGTTAAATAATTTCTTCGTATGTCTGGTTATGAAACTGCGTCATTATTATGCACTATCTTGGCAAAAGTGCGTATTTCCCACTTGAAGTGTTGACGTGCGGTGTTTTGGTGACAATATTCATGTGTTTTTGGATACTGCTGTCTTTAAATGGTTTAACCAAGCGAGCGGCAAATTATCTGGACTGATTATTCAAGAGAAAGATCTCCTTTTAAACTAGATGCTCAACGGCCCGCAAACGTTTTAAGTACCTAAGCCAGAAATACATTTATTTTAACGTGTAAGCGCAAAATTTCTTCCTCGTCACCGTTAAATATTTAGTTTACCCTTGTCACCGTATTAGAAAAACTATTTTCAAAATATTTTTACCATGCACTAAAATCCACCGGAAACATTTCTTATGCCCCTGACTGTTTACGTTCGGTGTGGAGATATTTCCGGTTCGGTTAGGGTACGTCAGGTCCAAGGTCAGCCCCAAAACCTGCGTTATATCCGAGTTCGACTGTATTTTCAATCGACTAGCTTAGCCTAATTTCAGCCATAAATAGTATTGTCTAATCAATTTTAAGATTATTATAATCAAATTTCATAAAAAATGCTAAGTGCAGTTGTTTAAAACATATTTTTATCATGAACATTCTTTTTTTTCTGAATTATCTTCAACTAATGTCACATTATCAAATTCAGACATTTCAAAAAATTATCGTATTTTATAGAAGTCAAAAGTTCAAATTGCAAAAATGTCCACTGTTTTTGTTATACGTGTTGATTTATTTAAAATAAAAATTATTTTAGTTTTTTTAAAAAAGAAAAAAAGCCAAATCTATTAAGAATTTTAAGCTAAATTTTAATTTAAACCGAAATGTCAGAGTCCTGCACGTGTAGAAAAATTATCCCTAACCCAACATTTTTAATTTGTCAAAAATTCTATCTTTTTGCCATATTTCAATACAATGTGGGTTAAATTTGTTGTAAAAAGTGTTCAGTTTGAACATAATTTAAAATTTACTTTCATAAATTTAGGTTTTTTTACATTTTTTTCTATAAAATTAATAATACTTTAATTTAAGTAGGTATTTTCAAAAGAATTAAATAATTAAAGGAAGTTTTCATATTGTGTGATCATGCAAATGGAAAATCCAATTTATCATACTTATTTAACAGAGACAGTAAGGGTCATTTAAAATAATTCTTTTAACAATTTTTAATTATATTTAAAAATTGTATTTCCAAGTATAAGCTAAATATTGTAATTTATATATTGTTTTCAATATTAAAAGATGATTTAAAAAGTGTTTCGAAATATCACATTTTGGGATTTTTACCTGTAAATTCGTCACTCAGTATTAATTTTAAAATATGAAATTCACTATATTAGGAAGGATATATGCTTTCGAAATTATACAAGGTTAACCCCATTCCTAGTCTCACGAAACTAAAAAATAATATGACTGAAGTTTGCTTATGAAACAAAATCGGTCTATTTTCAGTTTTATAAGAAAAAATGATCAATTCTAATTTATAGATTAACTTTAGCTCTATTGGTAATTTTTCTTTTTGTTTATTGAAGTAGGGAATGGGATTAACCTTGCATAATTTTTAAATACAGGGTGACAAATAAGAAGGTGTGAAAACTAATTGATTACTATTTTTAAACAGGTACAGGAATCAAAAGAATGAAAATGATGGATGAATAGTGGTAACTTCGAGGTTTCATTAAGGAGCACCATTGAATGATTTTAAAAGTTTTATATATTTTAGAAACCAACATCTTGAAAATATCGAAAATTTGTCTGGGGCAAAATACTTAATGGTATAGGTTCTCGAAATGTGCAGCATCTGAATTGGCACATTAATCAAGCCTTTATTTGAAACAATAAAATACTCACTCTCCTACAGTATCAGAAATATCGTGAACCGCTTTTTGAATAGCCGCTTTGTCTTGCTCTAGATTTTTGGGTTGATCGGTGTAACAAATGTCTTTAATAAAACACCACAGAAAAAAGTCGCATGGATTGAAATCTGGTGAGTAGGGAGGCCATTCTTATACCACCTCTTGCAAATTTGGGGTATCCTAGTCCAATAATACGATGTCCCTATACTTTGAAAATTGATTCAAAAACATTATGGTTGCGATGCGGGGTTCCTTCATGTTGCCTAAAATATTGATTCTTCCCTAAACCCTTTTTCTTCGCATGAAGGAAAAAGACTTGCTCGAGAAGTTGCTAATAACTTTCGCCAGTGACGGTACCTTCGAGAAACCGCAAATAAATTCCTTTGGAAAAAACAGCTGCCCATACAGTGAATTTCAGAGGGTGAAACGGTTTCGAAAGGGCTCATGTGGATTTTCACTTCCCCATAAACAAAAATTTTGTTTATTCACGTAGCCATTTAGCTAAAAATGTGCTTCACCACTGAAAACAGTGCGATCTAGATCGATCTCTCCATCATTGAACATTTGAAGCATCTGCTTGGAAAACTCCACTTGCTTGGCCATCGCAGCTTGTGTTAGCATTCAATGTGTAGAGATTTTGAGAGAATGAAGTGTCAAAAAGTTCTTCAGGATTAATATCAATGTTTCTCGGTTTAAATATGTGACGTGCGCCAAAGAAAGGGGGCTTACTCTGAGAAGTGAGATTGTTCAGAGCGAGCGATCGAAGTCGACCGGATAGACGCGACTTTTAGAAGAGAGGGAAGACTCACGAAATCTTCCCTCTCCACTTACTATACATTCTCACCCATATAGCGGCGCGGCTCACGGACGGGGTATAGATGAGACGCGTAGATTGCAGTGGTGAGTGCAGGGAGATGTTTCGTGGGATTTCGAGCTCTCAAGCGAAAGCCCGATTTCTCGGGTGTCTAACAACTCAATTATTTGTAATAATAACGCTCGGAATTTTTTGTCGAGGTTTCATTAAAAAGAGCAACTCATAAACTATCGAAAGGTGTAAAAACCTCGATTTCGATTTTTTTAGAGTAAGTCCCCTTTCTTCAGCGCACGTCACATATAGTGCCTGCGCTGGATTACGTATCGAAGAATTAGGGGTTTTTAAAAAATATTCCTCCACCTCTACCATCTTTTTTTCAGATGTTTTTGTGTACGCTGGTCCTGGCAAATCAGGTCTGCGATCTTCTAATATGCCAAATTAAAAAAAAAATTAAAACGCTGCAAAATTAACAAGATTGCGTCAACTATGTATCCCAAAATTTCTTCTATAAGCCCTGAACGCCTGAGCATATATCTTGCCCCTAGAGACGTAGCCCTGGACGAGGTAAACTTTTTCTTCAATTGTTAGTTCACTCATTGTGATGCGCACGAACTTCAATGTATCCAAGCTAAAATAAAACCTCAATGCCTCAGGTACGTACCCTTAAAAGGAGACCCCCGCCCGAATCAACATAAAGGAAACGGAGCCATTTAGTTTTCACACCTTCCCATTTTTCACCTGGTATAAATGTAAATTGTTAAAAGCAATATTTAAAAAAATTCTAAGGCACTGCACGCACCATTTTCTTCCTAAGCTTAAGTCCTATTTTTAAATATAAGCAGTGTCTACAAAGCCAAAAGTAATCTAATATTAATACAGTGAACTTTCTTTTATTCTACTGGCCTTGAAACGTTTGCGTTCGGATAATCTAAGACTGGAGGGGCCCCCACTTCTACCGCGATTCGGCAGTCTATTTTTATCAACGACGCTCATTGGCTTCCCCGTTCTTATATCGATGGGTCGAATGTATGCAACTTTTTCAACCGAGAAGCGCGGGAGATTTGAAATAAATAATAATACAAATAAATACACTCAACATTCCTAGAACTGCTAGCCTACACAGTTTCTGACAGTTTCTCAGCGCGTAGGGCGAGAGACGGTTGGGACTCTCGCCTCGGAAGGGCCGAGTGCATGAGTACTCTGTCGAGTACATATATTATGTAATATTATGGAAACGGTTCAGGCGGGTTGATATCCGGCTTATTGCACAGTTGAAAAAGTCGCGCTCCGTTAGCCTTTGTTAGCGTTAGTGTTTTTGTTGCCGTACGACAATTTGCCAACTAAAAATCAATCAAAATATATAATAAAAAAACGACGCAAATATTTCGCGGAATAGTGAGTTTTGTGGCATGAAATACAAGCAACTGTCCGAAATTTGAGGCTAGAGTACGTCTCACCTGACATTTAGGATATTTTATTTCGTGAAACTGAAAGGTCGTGAATCGACAAAAAAATGGAACATAACTGAGGAAATAGATTCTACACTTGAGAAATATTACTACTTGTACATTTATGACTTTTACGTTTATAATATTTTCTCGAACACGTCGTCAAACGTATTCACATGACGTCGTGAAAAAATACTCAATTCAAGGCTTCCCGCTCTTCGGGCCTCTTTTTTTTAATTGGTCACCCTTTTATGCAGGCGTGGCCGTACAGCCCGTACAGGGACCGTGGTGGGAAATCACGAAACTGCGCAAATTAGAATAAGCGTGTATAGGGGGTGTAGAATAAGCGAACTGTAGAATAACCGAACTGTAGAATAAAAGAAAGTTGACTGTATTTTTACTACAGTCATATTTTCGGATGTTCAGATTAGAATACGAAAATATAATTTTCCGCGAAATGTTTTAAAACTAGGTAGTTTTCCGCTATTTAGATGTACTTTTATTTCTAAAAGGAGTTGAGTGTAGTATCTACAAAATATGTAATTCTAATAGTTATTGAGGATGATGAAGCGATTTCATTTTCATGCCAGGGCGTGAGCCCAACAGCATTATTTAAAAAACATTTTGTAATATGATGCATGTGCCACTTTCTTACCTCTTATCAATATTCAAAAATGATTTTTGTAAAAAGAATAACATATGTGTCCATATAAGTGGGGAAATTTAATTCTAAGAACATCCGGAGATTACACCTCCTTATTTTTTTCAATAGATCGCAACACCGATCAGACGATCTATTCTGGAATGACCCATATTTATAATTATATCAGGACTTAAAGATTTTCAAGTAGGTGTAAATTACTTTAAATTTACCAGGAGTAAAGTTAATCAGTTTAAAATCCTAATTATATTTTTCATAAATGTGATTATGTTGCAGGAATGTAATTTTCTAGATTTTTTGCACTTTGAACATTTTTTACGAAAACTAGTAAGTGTTTGTGTTTTAACAATTTTGAGAGACCTTCACATCATCAACTAAAATATCTTAATATTAATTAATAATCAACTATATATTCTGTATGAAATCTATTGAATATACGTGAATGGGCGCAATTTGTGAGTATCCTATTTGTGCACGCCGACTTGTAAGTTGGATATTTGATCGCTTTACGTAGGACGTGCAGAGTTGTGAGTCTTCTATCTGTGCTCGAGTACATTTGGGAGCATTCCATCTATGCGCGTGGACTTGTGAGTTTAAATTATGATCGTGTTAACTTAGACGTGCACAGTCGGGAGTATCCCATTTGTGCACGCTGACTTGTAAGTTGAATATTTTATCACTTTACGTGAGGCGTGCATAGTTAGGAGGGTACCATCTGTGCACGTCTTAATTTCAGTGTGCACAGGTGCAACACTTCCAACTGTCGAAATTTAGACGTGCATGAATGGGCCGATGTAAAATTGTACCGCTCACCCACAACGTGCACAGTTATACCACCGGCCC
>CAKNWT010136602.1:1051-11813 GCA_932066315.1 Andricus coriarius
AAAAAACGAAATTTTAATTTATGCATTATTTTGCGAGTGGTTCTGCAGAAACTGATTTGAGGAAGTTACCGTTTCACCTTAATCCTCTGCCCTCAACACTATATCGTCCGCGTATGGCATTATAATAATTAAAGGAAAGAAGATAATATATCAACTGTCAACCCGCTTGAAGCCGCTGTTAGCAGACTAAAATGACAACCACATTATTTTTTCATTTTTTAACAAACACATTTTTTTTTAAAAGTAATAAAAGGTTGAAAAAGTGACTTAAAATATTATTTAATTGTTTGATGGTCTATGTGTAGGTCTATTTCTAGAGTATCGTTTGTTGTTTTTCTTTTTGAGTTACTATCAGCTATGCTAATGTTTAGTAATTTTTGGATTTTTTTGTTAATGTACTCCCAACCCCCCTGTACGTAAGTTTGTCCGCCATCGTTTGGAGTTGTATAGTTTTGTCTGTACCTAAAGGGTCTGTCATTGCAAAAGGAGTCATGTATTGTGTAGATTTGTATTGGTATTAATTTGTCGTGAAATTGGCATTTGATTTCCTCTATTGTTTCCCTAAGGTTGTTGTTAAAAAGTGTGGTGTTCTCGTTGATTTTACTTTTCCAGGTTTCCTCCATTTTATTGCAGCCTTTAGTTTACAAGGAGTACTTATAATAGGTGAGTTTTGAAACGAAGGAATTAAACAAGTGTTAAAATTAAATCAAGTATGGTAATTTTCACATTATGTGTAACTTATGATTAGCAAAATTGCACTTAAAAAAAAAGCATAACTTTAATTAGAAAGAGTGGTTCCATTGTGAGTTAGGAATTGAAGTAACATAGTGCGTTTAGTTTTCTTTTTTATTTGTTTCTGCTTTTTTTCGTTATTCTAGCGCGAATGCCCGTGCTTCCTGGTTCCTCCTCTCTCGGTATGTGCGCCGTTCCTCAATGATCCTTTTCCTTCCTCGGATCTCTCTGCTTCCTTCCTTTTTTCTTCTTCTTCGCGTTTTCTTGAGTTTTCCTTCATTAGTTTGAATGTGGTTGCCAAAAGATTCCTTTCTCCAGTTCCACTCTTTTCTTTCGTTTAATTTCCTCTTATTTTTCTTCGTTTATCAATTTGGAGAGTTGTTTATGGAACTCTTCGTTTAATTCTTTGCTCTGAAGATACGCCTTTCGTTCGCAGTCTAGCGTTAGTTTCCAGATTTTCTCATTTAATTCATGGCGTGGGTTTATTTCTCCCCCGATTGCTCCCTCCTCTTCTGGTTCTTCGCCACCTACGGCTCCCTGTTCCTCTGTTGGATAGGTCTCACCGTCGGCGACGTTTTTGAACATGCTCCTAATGTGGCGGTGCGGATGATACTTAATTTCCTTCTCCGGTACTCCAGCAATTCTCAATCGCATCCATTGGATGGCTCGACAGTTTTCGTGGTGTTGGGCCATTGTTGCCTCGACGATGTGATTCTGACAGTATACGCATTTCCTTATGGAATCCATTGTCTATAAAGTAAAAGTTCGTTCTGTCTCATTTGTTTTTAACGTCTAGTGAGTTAGGTTGTTGAGGGTTAATTGAGTCGGTTTTGACTTGTGAGTCAGTTTTGAGTTATGAGTTGGTTTGTGTTCCTACTACCATTAATCTTTTGCCATTTTTACCTCTGCCTAATTCTAAATGTTTTGACCTAATTCCTAGTAATTCAAGTGCTTATTTCTCGTTATCAACATTTGCGTATTTTAATTTAAAATCGTTTATGTTCCATTCACCTATACTTTTGCCTCTCAGATTCTTTAGTTCGTGAATCGCAGGCAAAATTTTCTTTTTAATAATAAAAGGACCTTCATATTGCACGTATAACTTACCTGCCTTTTTATCCGCTTTATTAGACAGTTTGGTTACCTTTTTTAGAACCCTATCTCCTATTTTGAATTCTGTTGGTCTTCTTCTTAGATTATAATTATTGGCTTGTCTAAATTTTTCTGAACTTCCTCTTTAATGATTTGTAACTTTCTTAATCTATCAGTCCATTTGTCGACGCTCTGAAATTCAATATCTCTATCGTTTTCTATATTTTTTCGGAGTGACTGAATTGGTTCTAATTCGCGAGCTAAATTCAGGAATGCTGGGGTGAATTGGGTAGATGAATTTTTGCTGGTGTTTATTGCAAACTGCAAATCGTCTGTATGTTCGTCCCAGGTGGAATGATCATTATTTAGATAGGTTTTAATCATTTGTTTAATTGTAATATTGCAACGTTCAGTTGGGTTGGCTTGGGGGTAATATTTTGGTGTTTTTGTATGTCTGATACCGAATCTTTTTGTTAAATCTCTTAAAGTTTTGTTGACAAATTCCGTGCCGTTATCTGTGTGCAGGATCCACGGTGTTCCCCAACGCGAAATGACACGCTTATGAAATTCCGACTCTATTGTCATCCCGTTAGCTTTTTTTATCGGAATTGACTCTACCCATTTTATGAATAAATCCACAAAAAATAATAAATATTGATTCTTTCTCTTTTTTGAAATTGGTAACTGACCCATGATATCTGCAGCAATCATGGTCAATGGGTTAAAGTCTGGTAAGAGAGTAGATTTTAGTGGGTCAGTTTTGTAAAAATAGAGTTGCGAATCTCTGATTCGCCATTTTTCGTGTTCTTCCAGTCTTTTTGTCACTTGTCTGAGTTTAGCAGAGTACCAGTCGTATGTTCTGTCGTTAACGTCTGCTTTTGGTTTCTCTACTATGCAAGCTGACGCAAACGCTATATTTTTTACTGATTCTCCTGATCTTGATAAAGCATCAGGGACAAAATTTGAGCTTCCTTTTCGATATATCACTTCGTAGTCATATTCGAGAAGTTTTTGTGCCCATCTGGCTAATCGGCCAGTGGGGTTTTTCAGGTTATGGAGCCACTTTAACGCTAAGTGGTCCGTGATTACTTTAAATCTGTACCCTTTTAAGTCTGGCCTAAATTTTCGTATAGACCAAACTACCGCTAGGCATTCTTTTCCAGATGCCGAGTACCTAGATTCTGCGCCGGTTAGGCTTCTACTAGCATAAGCGATTACGTAATTTACACCGTCAATTGTCTGTGTAAGCACGGCTCCTAATCCTGTATTACACGCGTCTGTTTCGAGTTGAAAGGGTTGAGTCCCCAATCCCATGCTTTGTTTTTTTTAAGTAATCTGTTTATTGTTTCTATTATTTCAGCAAAGTGTGGGATAAATTTTCTGTACCAACTTGCCATCCCTATTATGCGCTGTAATTGTTTAATGTTTTTCGGCTTACGGAATTCTAGGATTGGTTGGATTTTTTCGTTGTCTTTTTGGAGTCCTTTGTCGTTAACTTTAAATCCTAAATATTGGATTTCCGAACAGCCGAATTCGCATTTGTCCGGGCTGATTGTTAAGTTTGCGTCATTTATTTTATCTAATACAATATTCAAATATTTTAAATGGTCTTCAAAATTTTGAGTTACAATCACTGTATCGTCTAAGTAACAAAAAACGTTTGGCTTTAGGTCTGGAGTAATAATTTTGTCCATAAGTCTCTGGAAAGTGGCTGGAGCATTGCTTAAACCAAATGGCATCCTTTTAAATTGATACATGCCTTTTCCAGGGACTGTCAATGCTGTTATTGGTTTTGAGCTTTCTTCTAAGGGTATTTGTAAGTAAGCTAGTTTGAAATCAATTTTCGAAATAAATTTCGCTGATCGTAAAGTGTCTAATATTTCTGTCATGAGTGGGATTGGGTAAAGGTCTTTTTTAGTAACATTATTAACTTTTCTGAAATCTAAACAGAATCTATAGTCTTTCCCTGGCTTTTTATCATAACAATAGGGTTAGAACAATCAGAACAAGAGGGTTCTATTATGTCCTGTTCTAATAATTTATCAACTGCTGGATAAATTACTTCTTTCATTTTTGGGCTCACGTGGTAATATCGCTGTTTAATGAGATCGTGGCTTTGGACGTCGATTTTATGTTTCGTTCAATGAGTCGCCCTATGTTCATTTCCCTGGTGTATTTTAATTTTATTTTCGAGAAGCTTTTCTAATTGAGATTGTTGGCTTTCGTGAAGCTCAACAATGCCTTCGCAAATTTCTGGCGCACAATTGCTTTGTTCGTGAATTTTTCCTAAACTATCCGTAATATTATTTAATCTTACTGCTTTATTTTTGAAATTAACCCATTGATTTCTGTTATCAATTTCTGATATCTCATTGGCCTTTTTGAGATTCCTTTCCTATTTTATTTTTATCAGTAACTTTTTTATTATTCCAAAGGTTACTGTCGCTATCCTTATATTTTTCCACGTATTTTTTATTATAAAAAATTTTTTCTAGTTCATTTACTTTATTTTTCTTCCAAATTCTAGGTTTATCTAGATTAGATGGGTCTTCTATGCTTGAGTCGTCGCTAGTGTCTTGGGTGGGGATGCTCTCTAGGGGTTGGAATTTGTTGCTCGTGGGGATGCTTATTAAGCTTGGGATATTTTTTATAGGATTTTTTACAGGAATTTGGGCGTTTTTTATTTCTTGAGATTGGTTGGGATTGATAGCTACTAGGGGGATTTCGCTATCTTTTAGAGTTGGGTTACTTGTATTAAGCCCTCTTGTGCTTTTGAGGTTAATGCTACCTCCGAAATTCGGTTTTCTGTCTGGGTTCCCATTTTCTTCTTTTTTAGTTAATGGTTTATCACTAATATTAACATTTTTTCTCTCCTTAATTTCTTTAACTTTAACGGGTTCAAAAATTGAATATTTGGAATTATGGATTTTTCCCAGCAATTCCTTGCCAGCGTAATAATGTGTGGCACCTGTATCCACCAAAATTCGAAATAAACTACCTTCGAATTTTGTCATTAGATGAAAACGTGTTTCCGTTATTTCATCCTTATCCGAATTCAAGAATTCTGGCGTTCCGGTATTAGGTTGCAATATTTTTTGGATCTAATACCCGCCCCTCCAGTTTCCCTGGTTATACGTGTAATATGGGCATTCCCTTTTAAAATGACCTTTTAAACCACAATTATAACAATTTTAATTATTTGTGTTTTCGTTCACTTTGTTTTATTGTCCTGTTTTTTTCAGAGTTAGAACTGGTTTTTTCTTGTGAGTCCTTGTCATTTTTAATTGATTTTTGATTTTCATTACCGTAGTTTAATTTTTGAAATTTTTGTTCACTATTATTATTTTCTGGGTTATTTTCGGATTTTTCTGTGGGGAATTCAATCATTGGGCTGCTTAGACCTTGATTGAAACCCAAAGACATTTTATTGAACATCGATAACATTTTGTGGTACGGGTTAAATGGATATTTGTGTCTATTGTTTTGGAATCTGGGTTGGTAGTTTGGTTGAAATCTGGGTCTAAAATGGTGTGGGTATTGATTTGGAAAAGGTTGGACTGGAGGTCCAAATGGTGAAAATGGGAATCGATTTTTGTATTGATTTCTACCCTGGTAATTTTGGTTTTGATATCCGCTTTTGTTATTATTTTGACCATTTTTATTTTCCCTTAAGTATAAGTTAAGATAAAATTAATCCCCACTACTGTCATTGCGTTTTTGTTCTAATTTATTCTCTATTTTAGGTTCGGTAATCTGTAAGACTTGCCCCCGAATTTCGGATTTGGCTAGCTCAGTTTCCCATTCTTTCCCTAAGTCTTCCAGTTGTTCTAAGGTTTTAAAATCGTTTCGTTTTATATACATTTTATATTCAATTCTAAGGTTCTCGTAGGCTCTGCGTAATTCCCATTCGCGGCATTTCCTAGGGCACAATTTTGACAATAATATCCTAATTTCTGTAAGGTATGAGTGAATGTCTTGAGTCCGTTTTTGGTTACAAAATTTGATTTTTTGTCTAATTTCCTCGGAAAATTTTTCTTCTATATAAGCGTTTTTGAAATCCTCGCAAAAATCAGACAAATGCCTTCAGGAATTTTTGTTTATTTCGCACCAATCTTTTGCATCTTCGATTAATAGTGCGTCTAGATTTTCTAAGGGATCCCGGTCGTTTATTTTATAACCTCTTTTAAATCATTTTAATTCTTCAAGCAAATGCGCGGGACTATCGTCTTTATTATTGCGAAATTTAATTGGACAATTACTCATAATTTGGAAGGGTGTTTGGATCACTCCGAAAGGAAAATAAATTGCTCGGACTGACTCATTATTTAAATTATTCTCAGGTTCGCTATCAGTATCTGTATTATTTGTATGGGTTCTAGAGTGTCTGTTTGACCTTTCTCTTGTTGTCGAAAGTCTATGTCGTCTGTTTTGGTTTGAGTTTGTTCTGTCCTCTACAGGTTCGCCGTCCTTAGAGTTATTTAATTTTAAATTATTATGTCTCAATCTACTACGATTTTTAATATTATTGTGATTATGTTCCTGTAAACTTTCTCCTAAATCAAATTGGACCGAATGTGTGTTATGAGATTCATTTCTAATTTCTTCCGACATCTGGTTTGACTATTTTCTTTTTAAGTTCAAATGAGCTATTTTCTGGCGGATCTAGTCTAATCCCTAAATTGTTTGCCCTTTTCCCCTTTCTTTAAAGAATCTTTCCTTTTGTTGATTCATAAATTCGTTAAATTCTACGCTTTCTAAAAGTTCATCGGTTTCTAAAATAAAACGTGTATCATTTCCAAGGAACGAATCGCATTGGAATGTTTCGTTGTTTATTTCATTTCTTATTATGTTTTTGGGGTACGGTCCGTCTAGGTTTGGTAGATCTTCATGATCCCAAAAGAGTGTATTGTCAATGGGGTCAAAGGTTCTGTTAGGTTGAATATTTTGAGTTGATCTGTCTTGGTTCGTCCTATTGTTTATACTGGGTGATTCTATGTTTTTTCGCGTGAACCCTCTACCGCGACCTATTGACCTATTAATTACTTTTGGAATGGTGACTATATTTTGGGTTTTCGTTAGGACCTCATTTTCAATAGTAGGTCTTGGTGTGACGTAGTGTAAGTTTATGTTTTGGGTTGGAAGCGCAGCGGCACCTTCAAAATCTAGGTTTTCATGTTCGTTTTCCATGACTGTAGGTTTCGGCATTGTAATTTTAATTTTCCCTGATCTTCATTTCATTTATTTTAAAATTCAGTTAGTATTTGTGAGGAAAGGACACCCTATATATTTGTTCGATGTGGGTTTCTAATTTTAAATTCCAATTTCGTTGAAGAAATTTTAATTAAAATTTTAATTGGTCATTTAATGGTTAGAAATTTCGAAATAATTTTTGTTTTCGTCGTAGCACCCTTTGTTTATCAGATACGTCGCGTGACCTTGCCGCGACTCGCGGGTATTGCTCGCAGCCCGTGCGAACTTGCTTGCGCGTTTGAACGGTTGGTTTCATTCGGTACTTAATATATTTAATTGCGGTCAAAATTCGCTATGTCTCGATTTTCCAGATTTGATTCTTTTCCTTAAATAATTTTCGGAATTTTTGGTTTTATTTTTTTTAAATGATGAATTTCTAATTTTCTAAAAGGAAAAATATGGTACCTCAATGTCAAAATTCTAATTTCCCTTTTTATTTCGATTTTAGTTCTACTCTTTTTAAACCAGAATTAATTTTACTCTTTATCAACGTAAAGGGGGATTGCTATTTTTAATTCCCTTTTTTGGTTTCGAATCTTGCATTTTACCTCTGAATCATCATACGCAATTGCTTGCAACGATTTTTGCATATAAATAGCATAATCCTAACCGCGTATCCATTCAAAGTATCAGACTTCGTATACACATAAAATAACATGAGCGTACAAGGATAAACTGTTGCAAACGTATATCGGGTCATTGGCACATATATATTAAATAATCATTTTATAAGCACAAATAAATTTTTGCAATATAAATAATCATGGGCATGCATATAATTATAGGCACATACAAATCAAGAACATGTATACAATTCATGGTTAATAATGCATATCACAAGATAAATTCTTAAATGGTAATTAGACAAAGGCATGGCAAATAGATCAGGTAGCAAGAAAAAATGTTGTCAGAGAAAAGTTCCGGAAGTAATAGTGTTAGAGTAGAGTCGAAAGTAAAATTTTTGTTGATACCAGAGCATCCTTGAAATAGAGAATGTGTCTCCTATTTCCTCGGCGGGTTAGATTTTGTAGAGAAAAAATGTGGGATTTTGGGTTGGGCGCCAAGTATAGCGAGGGTGCCTACCGAGGGGGGATAAGGGAACAAGAACGCCGAGAGAAAGTGAATATACACATTAAAACAAATCTGGTAATTAAATAAAAAGGTATTTATTACCACTTACAATTCGTGGACAGCCAGTCCGTGGCGGAGAGCTGGCAACCCAAAGTGGATACTGCGTGGACAGTGAGACGAAGGAGGAGGAAGAGGAGGATATAAAATCAGCTTTTATGAATGAACAGCCAGTTTTACTCTGCTAGTGACAAGATGACTTCCACGTGTTCAAGTTTTTCCAGAATTTATTCAAGACTCGACAATTTGAAAAGACGTAAGAAATACTCTTGCTGAACAAAGAATCATAAGCAGGATAAGAGAGACTTCCACCAAATTGCAAAGGCACCTGAAGGTCTAAGAACAATGCAAGACAGTAACAGGTTGACTGATAACGTGAGGAAAGCAATTCATCGCAAGTATAAGATTTTTAAATCTGACGCGAAACAAGCAATTCAGGAAGCCTGGAAACCACAATTCTCTCCACGTAAGAATCTAGCGTGTATTACTCAAAAGTCTAAAGATGAAGTGAAACCGCTTGTGAAAAAGCAAAAATTAGAAGAAGAAAATGAATTTAGTCAAGATGACAATTCTCCATCTTTGATAACCAAAAATAATGCTGATGATAAGGATGTCAATGATAATGATGAAAATGATAATGACGATGAGAATGAGGATGACGATGCTGAAAGTGACCTCTCCTGTGAATATGAAATGGAAGCAAAAACAGAAGCCGAAATGTTAGATTACTGGGAAGATCCAAATAAACTTGTAGATAGATTGCGTTTTTTTTTACAAACTCAAGGAGCTGAAACATTAATAATGTACACGAAATTATTTCACTTGTTAATGAAATGCGAGAGGTTGGTATTATTGAATAACATTTTGTTGTAGTTTAGCAACTAGTTAAATGTAATTAAATTAACATTCTAAATTAGTTAGTTAGTTGTAATCTGGGCTGGGGGTCCCGTGAGGTCCCCCTCCTGGCGCTCAAGCTATGAAGCCTATTGTGCCACACCCGTGTTTATTCTCAAGGCAGTACTCCGAATCCAGCTATCTTCGCCGAGTGTTTTTGGATCTCGGTGGGTTTCGTTGTTAACAACATTCTGAAATTATACCTCGCAAGTGTCAGACATACTTATCGCACAGTAAATGACGGCCTACTTTTTTGATCAGGCAAAGTGATCCTCACCCACTCTGCCATTCGGCAGCCTCCCTAGCAGGCCGCAGGAGAGGGATGCGGCCAGACTTAGGGTGGACGGAGCGATCCCTCTAAGGTCATCAGTTAGATGCACAGATTCGAAGCACTTTCCTGGTGTGTTATGTAAGTGTATATGTGTGTGTTCATTACTCGAAATTGGCCAGCGAACATCGAGCGTAGTTCCCCCGTAGGTGCCCCAAGCACAAGAAGATCGCTGACTCATTTTCGAGTCTTCTCAAAATCGGCTTTTGACCCCCAAGGTTAGGCTCTCGAAAGGCCCGTTTATCCTTGATACCACACCAGCTTTTTCTGAGGGGACCTACAGTTTAAGGTGGGTTCCGAACCACCGAAGCCCCGTTAGAACTACATAGAAAAATTTTCATTGGTACCCGACTCAGGGATTGAACACCAGACCTCCTGCATGGAAGTCTGACGCGCTATCCTCTGAGCCACCGAGGCTTCAACATTCTAAATGACTAATTCAACATTTCCTGTAGTTAACATTTTAAGTTTTTTACTATTCGATATTATATATATATATTGTAAGCGTATAATTCTCGGGAGAATTTACTCTTACAGGGCCACCCCATTATCTCAAAATACTCAAGCTGAAATACAAAAATTTATTTATAGATTGTTGGGCGCCAGGCGCACATGCGCCAACCGGACACTCAAAAACACAATAGACTGGGCGTGGGCCAGGTTGTTGCCCGGGCTGGCTTCAGCCCTTTGGTTAAAGTTGTTGGTAGAGGGGGTGGTTCATTTTATGTGTGGAAAAACTCTTAGCACAAACGCGACTCTTACTCGGAAATAAATCTAGCCAGAGAGTAATATCAAAAATTTGGTGTTCACATTTATTTAATCGATTCAACGGTACAAGGGATTCTATCGTTACGCGTTAAATTACACTAAAACAAAATAATCATGATTTTTTTGATTAAAGAATGGGCTAATTCGTTCGGCCGACATTCCAAGGGCTTTGTCGAGAGCATACTTAGAAATTATTAAAGATAAGTGAGGTTAACCTCAAAATATTTACTAATACCAGAAATCTGTTAAAGTGAGGTTAAATTCTCGGCAGAAACAAGAAAATGGCTAGAAATAAAACTGATCTCAACCGTAAATCAACATCTAAGCACGAGGCCAACATGGCGTCCTACTACAGCGAGAACAAGCTAAAATATAGCGAAATATAAATACCGAATATCGATCAATACAACAGAGTGACTAGCGAGAGCAAACATATAGGCGGTAATAGGTGATACCGATTTTTCCACAGACTATTATAAAATCAAACATTATAGTGGATTCATGCCTTGGAGACTGGAGGAGTTCCTCATGTTCAGAATTTTACTCCAAAAACGGTAATACAAAACTCAA
>CAKNWT010136627.1:4060-15612 GCA_932066315.1 Andricus coriarius
TTTTTTTATTAATATTTTTTTTAAGATTAACGCAAAATTAATTTGTTACATGAGCAACAATATAAATTTAAAGGATAAAATATAAGGTTATTCTTAAAAAAGTACCAGATTTATTTAATTTATTAATGTAAGTGAGGTTTAAGTACTTTTTGTGACAACTAGGACCCGTCTCCCCTACTTCCCGAAAGAGAAGAAACGAAAATTAGGAAAGAAAGTGAAAACAACTGTCACTAAAAAAACGAAAGACGAAAAGAAAAGCAGATAGAAGAACAGACATCTGCATCAAAAAATCTCCGAGCTTTAATTTTACTTAATCCATAAAACAACTTTTTCGACCCGACCTCTTATTCAATAACTTGATTTTCCAAAATTCAATTTTTTTCAAAATTTATCAGTGACCGTAATGCAGGGACTTGAATCATGGCAGTCTCAGCTCTTTAAAATGCATAGAGTAATCAAGTATACTAGAATATATTATTACTTTTCGTAAAAACGATACCATGAAGGCACCACGGTGCGCCGCCGAGCTCGAGCGCCAGCGTCAAGCACGTACCGGAGTACTCAACGCTTATTTTCATAGAATAAATATTTGGATCCCACTTTCTAATCTACATAGTCTTATAGGAAAAAACCTCAGCTTTCTTTTAAGACAAAAAAAAACAAAAAAAACCTGTCTCACTTCGAAAAAAAGTACAATTTATTTTGGACTTTCATTTTTGAAGGTCAAATATTTATTTTTTGAAAAAATGCGTATGGCCAATCGAAAGAGCATGAAAAACCCTATCGGAACTGTAGTAGACAAAATTTTTGTATCGCTATTAGAAGAGTTAAAAATCGCCGAAATAGACGATATCCACGAAAATCCCAAAACTTTCACCCCCTTCTCCTCGGTCAATAATTATCCGAATGACAAAATTTTTTCCCCATAAAGTACTATCCAATAGCACAACACTTTGTCTGAGTTTAACTTAGATCGGACAACTTAGACTTTTTGAGTGGGTACACTTGAGAAATAATGCCCCATATATAACTACATCCACTCAATTTTTGTGAACCCCTTTTATATTCAGTTTTGGAAGCTCCCCTTTCACTTATCGGCGAGAGTATGTTGATGTTTTATAATTCTAGATCGTGAATTCTGTTATAGTATATTTTTTTATAATATTTGTACCTTACTACAAATTATTACTATGTATAAATTAGAACTTTGAGCTGTGAATCTCTTGGAATGATTGCCGAATTTGGCATTTTGTTTGTCATTTTTTGTCTTTTCTTTGCGACCCGGCTTATTTAATTTTCCCTCAGCCATATTGTTTCGAAAGCTTGACTATTATGAATTATTGATAAAAAAACTAGGATTATTCCGAGTCAAACACTTTTAATCATAAAAAGATTACAATTACGACGTTTCGACCTAATCTGTCGGTCATCTTCAGGCAAATTGCACCTATAAAAAAGTTATAAAAATTCTTTTAACTACATTTCAAAGAATTATAATGTCATAAAATTAACTTTAAATAATAAAATACAAATATACCTGAACCAAAACAATTTTGGAATCAAAAACTGTGTTCCAATGAAAATAATTGAAACGGTATCTCGAAAATATAATTAGGAAAACCTCAAAAAACAAAAGAGGCTCCCAATAATTAAAAGTGATAGTGACAGGAAACAAGAAGAAGGTTATGTTAGAAGTATAGTACAACATTTCTCATATAGAGGGCGTATTCAACTACAATGAAAAATAGCGCGCCAAGGCATGGGAATTTGAAAAATAAATTCATTATATTGTGATAACATTTATTTATATAAAGTATTTCTGTTTTTAAATTTATGGAATAATTCTTGAACTTGTTTGTGAAAATCGATTCTAAAAAACTTCTTTTATAAGTATTGTTTTCTTTAGCTAAAATCTGTATATTCTCGAAATTAAAGTCAAAAAGGTGGTCAAACTTCCAAGAGTGTTGTGACAAACTTGTGTTTAAATTGCGAGTTCCACAATCGCTCCTTTGTTAAAGACAGTTGGGATTTTAAAGAAAAAATTAAAAATATACATGTACCTAGTTCCCACTCATTACTATCTTCGGAGGAAACTTCTATGTTTGATAACATTCCGTTAGATTTACTTTCTGATTGCATAGCAGAAAAATTACAAGTTTACAAAAATTAAAAAAAAAATCTAACTCTGAAATTTTAATAGCTGCTAGAACAGTATTCAATAATACTGTTTTTACTTTCAACAACAAATTTTATTAACAGATATCAGGTTGTCTTAAAATCAGGTCTTAAAATCAGGCGTTAGTTTTGTTTTACGGTTTTCATCCGCCAAAATTTTCGCTGCATCATACACACTACAATTGATGGTCCAGAGGTCGGACTCTTCGGAAAAATCTCCACGAAGCGCGTAACTCAGTTCAACCAGATCTTTGGGCTCGAGAGAAACATAGATGTTGATGTTTCTCCTGGTCCTGAAGATCTCTTATTTTTTTTTATGCCTCCTCGCGGTTGTTCTAAGTGTCGCCTCTTTTTCTCTGTTGCCGGCTTATTCTGGCTGCAGTCGAGTAGGCGCTCCGCTTATATAGCCCCTTTTCTGAAGCTCATCGGCATGGTTTCGTAGAAGTTAATACGAAAAGCGCAAGAGCTCTGGGTGTTTTTCGCACCACAGAGCATGCAGTCGCGCCATGTCAACTTGTGGCTCAAGGGCCACACTGGTATCGTATCCCTCCAGCAACTGCAATCTAAAAATGACACCGGCTACCAGTGGAATCGCGGTAAATCACACTTATGGTCACGTCTCACGACCATGATATATATAGTACCGACTAGAATTGTAAGTCCACTAAATAAATAATAGTGAAAACATGCGTAAACATTATTGGTTCCCGAATTACCTTTAAAAATGTGGGAGCGAGCCCAAAACGAAAATCGGTTCTTCAAGCGGCAAGCAAACTTCCATTATTTGACCTGGCTGAAATGGATTCGTGAGTATATCTTGGAAAAGTCCCACCTCTGGACCATGAATTATTCAGTTTATGGTGCTGCGATAGCTTTGGCTGATCCAAATTGAAGGCTAAAACCGACGATGGATCAAATGAGCAAAAGAAGCTTGCATCGACAGAACAAGAAGATTGGATGGACAAGACAGAATGCCTCCCGTATTCAGTGTGTGATTGACTACATAACATCTTGTAGACCGTTCACGGAAAGAGTTCAAAAGTTCGCCGAAGAACTGAGGATCTACCGTCACACACTGAACAAGTAAAAGCTGCTGACAATCAAGCAGCACGTTGTTGGCAAAATACGGGTGTTTCACAACGCAAGGAGAAGAATACAGAAGTAGGCGAGATGGGTCAGCAAGAATCAACAGTTTTTCGCTGACCCGTCGCGCATCTTCAGTGATCTCTCTGTTCCTGTCAGAAATCCACCCAAGCCCAACGAAGTAAAAACTTTTTGGAGAGAGGTATACAAGATTCCGAAAACAGTGGAGTTGAAAGAAGATACTAAGAAAATCATCCGATTCAAGGATTTTGCGACAAACTCATAAAATCTGAAGAGGAATCTCCAACAATCAGTTCCGAATAGATGAAAAAATCACTTAGGGGCACGAGGAACTTTTCCGCTGCAGGACCCGATGGTATCAAGTACTTCTGGTGTATTACTACCTCTATCTCTCGCACTACGCAATTCTGCTGGATATCTCTGCGGAGACTCTAGTCATTGCGAGCATAATGTCACTCGTGTATTTTATATGGATGACCTTAAGATCTATGCTTCTGGTGCAAGCAAACTTCAACTTGATTTACATCTCGTCAAGGGGTACACAGGAGAGTTTGGTATGGGGACTTTGGATTGGACAGGTGTGCCAAGATTCATCTGAAGAAAGGAAACATTACTGGCATTTCCAAGGACCCCGAGCTTTTGTATATAAGTGTTATGTGACATCTTGACACGGGAGAAACCTATACATACCTGGGCGTGCCACAAAGCCGCACTTAGGACGTAACATCAGTGAAGGAGTCTCTCCGAAGCAGATACAAGCATCTTCCTCTATAGATATGGTCTTCAAATCTGTCGGAGTTGAACAAGATATCTGCGACTAACATGCTTGCCGTCCCGCTTCTACTCTACTCCCCAGGTGCGAAATTCGGTCGGATGCCAGAGATTGACCATCGGCCCCAAGTCGGTCCTACTTTGGTAACCGATCTACGGTAACCAGAGTTGGACCGACTAAGGTGTTTTCGAGCTGCCATGGTCTCGCCGACCGTTTCTGGCCCAACTTTGGGCCGACAGTCGGATAAACTGTGGCAGATTGGTCGGTACGACCGCAAGAATGCGGTCGGTCCGACTCTGTATACAGCAGTCGGTTAACCACAAGTCACCTTTATGTTCCGGATGGTCGGTTAAACCTTGGCCCAAATATAGGCCGACCGTCGGACAAACACTGGTTCATGGTTTAAAAAGAACGTGAAAGTACGGTTCGCCCGACTCTGGGCAATAGATGGCCCGACCATCGGCACAGAATTGGCTTTTACAAGTCATCGTGATGCGCGAATTTTAAATGCTCGTTAAAAATCACATTTTATTTCATTATCAAAAGGTGTAAAATAGCCTAAAACGCGAAAAAATAAAATATTACACGAAGAAAAATTATTCAAAGTGGGCGCCAAGAAAAAAAAATGCTTGAACAAAAATTGTTTAGAAAAGTTAGAACAAAATGTTTGAAAACAAATTGTTTAAAAAAAATTGTTAATAAAGAATGTTTGAAAAATAATTTTTAGAAAAAAAAATGAAGAAAAATTGTTGAAAAAAAATTGTTAAAAAAAATTAAAACAAAAATTTTGAAGAAAAAAAATTGGTTGAAAAGTTGTTAAAAAAAATTAAGGGTTTCAGCCCGGGGCTAAAAAACCCTAAAAATTGTAATGGGTTTAAATTATTTATTTAAAAATTATTTCACTTATATTCACGTTAACAGTTAATTTATTTTACGTCTACATTATGTCGCATAATAATAAAAAAATTATTGAGAAAAAAGAGTTAAAGAAATATTTAATTTTAAATGCTTTGAGTTTTGGCTCATGAGGATGGTTTTTTCATTGACTTTTAATTCTGTAGGCATAGAGTAATGGGTAAGACTCTCGACTGCTAGGCGATAGATTCAGGTATCGATGTAGGTTCGAAACCCCGTAGCGATAGAAATTTTATTTGTAATATAATTTAAAAAAATGTAATATATGTATTTATTCTAAGCAGGACCATTAATATTTATAGTCAAGATACTCGCAATCAATTATTATTAATTTTTTGAATACCTTGAATCTACAAAAATCAAAGTCGGCCCCACATTGTTATCCAAGGTTGGGCCGACTTCATACCAAATGTCGGGCCGACTTTAAGAAGTCAAAGGCTGTTGACAGTTATCATTTAGCTGGTTGGCCCGACCAGTGGCGCAAAAAGTTGGACCGACCGTCCGACGGTTGGCCCGACCGCGGGCCGACGGTCAATTCGCACCTGGGTCGTTTGGGGTGGTTCAATGGACGAAGAACGATCTTGCGGCCCTTGATATTGCCACGGGTAAGATCATGGCCTACAATTCTCAACCGATTTTCAATTTTTTAAATTAGAATTGACCAGCGATCGTTGCACAAGAGTGTCTATAGATTAGATTTTTCAATTTTCGTCATTTTCTATTTTTTATGTAAATAAACAACGCCCGATAGGGGAGAAGTGGGTAATGCAGCGCGCATAATATATATCAATCGGTAGATAGAAAAATATATTCGATAATGTAATGGAAAAATATGTAACACGTAGATCAATATCTGAGCTTTGCTTTGTTGATATGAAATCATTTGCAGTTTGAGAAAATAAATTTGAGGTTCTATTTTTGAATTGATTACCATTCAAAGCTATGCACATACAAGATTCAACATTTTGACATTTTACCATTAAAATGGCCGTCCGCGCCACATTTCCCGCTTGTGCATGGAACTCAAACAAGACTTTTGTGTGCAGATGTAAACTAACTTTACCTATTTGTGACACATAAAATCCTTTGGTATAGTCAGGAGATCAATATTAACAAAGTTTTAATACATTTGGACCAAAATAGTGTAAGCTTCAATGTTTGTTTCGAAGCTGTCATAATAGACGAGAAACGCCCATAACAAACTTTTCAACTTAGAAATTCAACAATTATCTTAAATAGCCTAATTTGATTACTATTTGATATTGCATTCATAATTGCATATACCGAACCAACCTTCACTCGTTAATAATAGGTAGATTTTTTTTAAATCCACCGCGCCGCATTTCCTGCCGCGCCGATTTACCCGCTTTTCCCCTAATGAGACATTTTTTATTTATTATTTTTTATCTTGAAATCAATAACTCAATTAATCCCATTATCGACGAAAATGAATGAAGAAGTATCCAAAGAATATAAATAATGTACAGGATATCGAAGCTAATTGTTATAAACAAATTATATTAACAAAATGTCAACATATTAGAAATTTTGCTTGCAAAGTATATTTGTAAGTTTAAATTGCTTGATTTTATCAACAGGATCACGTTTGGTCATGAAAATTTGTTGTATGGTATAATTTGTTTATTTTATAAACAAATTATGTAAACAAATGCATAGTTTAGGCGTTTATTGGCAGAAAGAGATCGCTTTTCTTTCTTAGTACCTTCAAATTATATAAGTGGTAATATTTAGTGATTAAGATTGGTCATTCGATATTATTTATTTATTTTATAAACAAATGCTTAGTTTGGACATTTATTGACAGAAAATAATAGTTTTTCTTTCAAATCATATTCAAATTGCATAAGTGCTGATATTTAGTAACGAAGAATTGTCAATCGATATAATTTGTTTATGTTATAAACAAATTTTATAAGCAAGTGTATTGGTTGGACATGTATAGACAGAATGTAATAGTTTTTCTTTTTAATAGTCTTCAAATTACATAATTGGTGATGTTTAGTGACAAAGAATTGTCAATCGATATTATTTGTTTATGCTATAAACAAATTTTATACAAAAATGCATAGTTTGACCATTTATACATAGAAAGTAGTCATTTTTCTTTCCAATCGTCTTCAAATTACATAAATGGTCATGTTTAGTGAAAGAATACCGTAAATACCGCATTCAGAAGAAGCTTCAGAAGCCCTTGATAAGGATTTCAAGTGGTTCAGAGAATTCAACACACGAAAGTGCTTTTGAAATTCGACCAATGAAGATTTAATACATAAGCTTCTTGTTTCATCTGATCTATTAATTGCTAAACTATGCATTTATTCATAAAATAAACAAATAATATCAAATGACAATTCTTCATCACTAAACATCATCACTTATGTAATTTGAAGACGATTAAATAGAAAAACGATCACTTTCTATCTATAAATGGCCAAACTATGCATTTGTTTATAACATGAACAAATAATATCGATTGACAATTCTTTGTCACTAAACATCACCGTTTATGTAATTTGAAGACGATTTGGAAAAAAAATTACTTTCGGTCTATAAATGACCAAAATATGCTTTTATTTATACAATTTGTTTATAAAATAAACAAATAATATCGAATGGCCAATTTTAATCACTAAATATTACCACTCATATAATTTAAAGTTACTATGAAAGAAAAATGATTACTTTCTGCCAATAAGCGTCTAAACTATGCATTTGTTTACATAATTTGTTTACAAAAAAAAAAAAAAATAATACCATACAACAAATTTTGATGATCGAACGTGATCCTGTTGATGAAGTCAAGCAATTTCAACCTACAAGTATACTTTGCAAGCAAAATTTCTAACATGTTGACATTTTGTTAATATAATTTGTCTATACATTTTCGCTCGTTGTTTATTTATATATAAAAATAGAAAATTACAAAAACTAAAAAATCTAATCCTTAGACGCTCTTTTGCAACTATCGTTGTTCACTTGAAAATGAAACAAATTGAAAATCGGTTGAGAATTGTAGGCTGTGGGTGATTTTGAATAGTAAATTCCCGATTCAGCCCTCTGTGCGCCGTCAAGGTGGACGCGGACTTCTGAATCTCCAATGTCTTCTTAAGCGAATTTGCCTGGGTAGAGCTTACATCGTTGTAAATGGCAGAGATCCTCTCGTAAAAATGGAAAGGAAACACATCTGGTAGGCGGTTCACGGAAACGGTCCAAAAGTTCGCCTACGAACTGAAGATATACCATGATACACTGAACAAGCTGAAGCTGCTGACAATCAAGCAGCACTTTTTTAACAAAATACGGATGTATTCGGGTGCAAGAAGGCAAATACAGAAGAGGGAGGGGTGGGTCAGGGAACTGAAGTTAAAGAATTCCGCGAACAGCTACTCGACAAAAAAATGCACGAAAACTTTCAATAAATGTAGAAGATCAGTCCTTGTCGAAGCAGCAAACTTTTGCTTTCCTCAGATCATCAGGTCTTAATTCAGGTACGCGGGAACGACGTATCTTCACAGACATAATGCGGCCCCAAAAATGCTTTATTACCATCTTTATCGCTCTTACGGTGTTGTTTGCGTCCCTGCCCTGCCCAACGCTCTGAGGAAGGTACAGTGCAACCTCCGAATAAGACCGGGCTCGGGCTTGTACGGAATATAATTCCGAGAAATCAGTTACCCCCACCCGCGGTCCGAAATCGCCACGAAAAATTATCGGATCAACCTCCGAATAAGTCTGCTTGCATTCGAGTCATATTCACGTAAGAATTACATGTATTATTCTTAATACTATTATTATCAGTATTAGTATTATTTAAAATATTTTTGATATATTATTCTAAATAAGTATTACACAGCTACAAAAAAAAAAAGTGGTCTGTCCGGAAGACAAGAACCCCCTACCCTTATGTTTTTGGGGTCGCTGAATCCGAATCCGGGATCAGCGTAACGAAGTTGGCTATTTTTTTAAGGTCATTTCAAGGTCAAATGTCGACAGGGACGTGTGAGTGGGTTGAACCATAGTTCCTATATGTTTTTGGGATCGCTGAATCTGAATCCGGAGTCAGTTTAACCCCATCATGTTAGCTGCAAGGTCAATCCAAGGTCGAATGGTGATAGAGACGTGTGATTGGGCTGAACCATCATTCCTATGTGTTTTTGGGATCGCTGAATCTGAATCTGGGGTCAGTTTAACTCCATCATGTCAGGTTAAAGGTCATTCCAAGGTTGAATCGTCACACACGTGTGATTGGGTTGAACCATAGTTCCTATATGTTTTTGGGATCGCTAAATCCGAATCCGAGGTCAGTTGAACTCAATCATGTTTGCTTCAAGGTCATTCCAAGGTCGAATGGTGATAGAGACGTAGCAGTGGGTTCACAAATCGATCAAATACGTTTTTAGGTTGCGGAATCCGAATCCTGGATCAGTATAGCTCTGTAATCGTGTCAGGTTCAAGGTCATTCTAAAGTTATATCTATGTGAATAGGAATCACTGTATCCGCCCCCAGGGTACCTCCACGCGGTGACGGCGGGCAACGGAAGGTTTTTTTTCCTTTTTTGTTTTCCGGTGAATTCCCTGGGTGAAGGCACTCATGCCGTCATGGCGGATAAAAACAACGTATTCTTTACGATGCTATTTTTCTTATCGTCATTACATTTATGGGGAATGTCGACACGTTTGCCCAAGTTTATTGAGAGTTTCCTTGTAACTGTAGACCCTGCAGTAGCCAAGCTGTCCACTACTACAGGGCTGCGGTCGCATGATGACGACGATTGCGGGCCCGCTTTCTCACCCTGACCAACCGCTGATACTGGGCATCCTAATCACTGCATCGTAAAGAATACGTTGTTTGTATCCGCCATGACGGCGTGAGTGCCTTCACCCAGGGAATTTGCCGGAAAACAAAAAGGGAAAAAAAACCTTCCGTTGCCCGCCGTCACCGCGTGGAGGTACCCTGGGGGCGGATACAGTGATTCCTATTCACATAGATATAACCTTAGAATGACCTTGAAGCTGACACGATTACAGAGCTATACTGACCCAGGATTCGGATTCCGCGACCTAAAAACGTTTTGGATCGATTTATGAACCCACTGCTACGTCTCTATCACCATTCGACCTTGAATTGACCTTGAAGCTAACATGATGGGGTTAAACTGACTCCGGATTCAGATTCAGCGATCCCAAAAACATATAGGAACTATGGTTCAACCCACTCACACGTCCCTGTCGACATTTGACCTTGAAATTACCTTTAAAAAATAGCCAACTTCGTTACGCTGATCCCGGATTCGGATTCAGCGACCCCGAAAACATAAGGGTAGGGGGGTCTTGTCTTCCGGACAGACCACTTTTTTTTATGTAGCTGTGTTATGAGTAAGGTAAAATGTTTTTTTGGGGAAAAATACGCAATTTTAAATTTGCAAGATTTGCTTGGCAGTATTTGACGAAATTTCATGTGATACTATTTTTTTAAAATTGATTTATTACAAAATCAATTGAAATTTTCATTTTTGGACATTAAAAATCGGCTGGATTTAAAATCCTAGCTGCTCCCTTTCGCGAGTTATGTGCCTTTTTAGATTTTGACATAACAACCTGTACTACCAAGCTTGTGTAATCGAGTTTATGAAGTACAACGCTTTTTTAATTTTACCATTTTTCTAAAGTATATCGAAAATAAGCTTGCGTTGCCTATTTTTTACATTTGGAAAATTTAGTTACCACTTTTAGCCAAGCCCAGGACCAACGACGAGTACGTAATGGCTAAATGGTCCCATTTTGTATTCTTTCTCTTTTTAACTTTTCTTGTATTTTTTGTAGTTTTTATATATTATATATTGAATGGTATATATAATAAATTACATATTCAATAGTATGGATACATTTAAATAAGTATTTTTATCAATATTTAGAAATATAGATTAGTTAATAATGTTTAAAATTATGAGTGAAGCGAAGAAAATTCTATTACTGCTTTTCATAGCTGTAAGGAGTATGATTTGTGCTGTAACATGTTACCTTGTAACGTGCCCAGGATTTAAAAAAATCACGAATCTCCGCTTTGCTCTGACCAATACCCTAATCCATTATTGTTTTCTATGAAACGTAAACTTTCTTCTATGTGAGTAAGCATTACGTGAATTTTTAGTGTTCCGGAAATTTTATCGATGCTTTTCAGAGCTTTATCTAATTCACAGATGTAAACATCAGGTAAAAGTCCAACTTTTCCAGAGGTAGAGCAACAATGAATAGTATATTGTGCTACAAGTTGAAAAAGCGAGAGATTTAAAACGAGTGCGAAGTTAGCTACCCGAGCGGAGCGAGGGTGGCTATCACACGAGTTTTAAATCGTCGCTTAGTTAAGGTGTGGGACACGATACTTTTTCTATAATTTGTGTAAAAAGTGCTAGTTTTTGTTCACCTGTATTTTGTGTAAAAAGAGGGCGATTTTTAGTCGATTGACGCAACACGAACAATGGCAATTATCAAAACCATTGCAATAATATGGCCGTAGTAATAAGCTGGTAAGAATGTTTGGTTAGAATGCCACTAACCGAATTTC
>CAKNWT010136636.1:0-10334 GCA_932066315.1 Andricus coriarius
ATAATCGTAAAATTCCCGAAATATTATATATTTTTAACTATGAAAAGCTCACAAATTGTCATTTCTGATCCACATAAGCAGTGGAAAATGCATATTATATCTAAATATATACCTGCTTAGTAAAGACACAATCAAAAAGTGTCCTGTGTTCGCGCGTTCATGTTAAAGTGAAAGATAATCGTAAAATTCACAAAATATTATATATTTTTAAGTATTCAAAGCTCACAAATTGTTATTCCTGATCCGGATAAGCGTAAAAAAATGCATATTGTATCCCTATATATCTCTTTTTAGTATAGACCCAATCAAAAATTGTCCTGTGTTCACTGTTTCATGTTAAGGTGACATATAATCATAAATTTCTCGAAATATTAGATATTTTTAACTATAACAAGCTCACAAATTGTTATTTTTAATCCAAATAAGCATTAAAAAATACATATTGTATCCAAATATGTACCTGCTCAATATAGACCCAATGAAAAAATGTTCTGTGTTCGCACGTTCATGTTAAAGTGACAGATAATCGTAGAATACACGAAATATTATATATTTTCAGCTATTACAATCTTACAAATTGTTATTTTTGATTTTATGATTATCTGTCAATTTAATAAGAACGCGCGAATACTGGACGTTATTCTATTTGGCCTATACTAAGCAGACATATATGTGGATACAACATCCTTTTTTTTACCGCTTATCCGGATCAAAAACAACCATTTTTGAGCCTTTGGCTATTGCGCAAACTGAAGACATTTTTTTTAGGACCCTTCTTTTTTGGGAGTTATTTGGGCACCTACCAGAAACTTTCTAGCCCTAACCAAAAATGATTGCATACTATTTAATTTTTTCGATACGCCCTAATGCATACATACAGTAAGACAGAGAGACACATGCGTAAAAACCTGTTTTTTGCATTCAGGGCGTCTCAAAACGTGCACATTTGAAAAAACGAGGGGGGGGGGTCTAATTTTACACAAATCTAATACCTTTCCTGATAAGAATGTAATAAATCCATTTTTTTTTCAAACAAAAAATGATATTTGGAGGTGGTGCAAGCCCCATGAAGTTTAACACGTATTTCCAAAAAGAAAAAAAGAAGTTTCTGTAAATTTTCTCAGAATCCTCAATAGTACCTGAATCGAGCTGAAACTCAACAGTTCTCTTCACAATTAGCCATAGAATACGAATAAAATATCACTAAATATCGCCCCCATAAGTCTGTTTTCTTAGGGTCCCAAAAAACCCCATAAGTGAAAAAATTGGTTTTGCGAGTTTTTGGCGGTAATTATGATTTTTTTTGCGGTTTTTTTAAGAAAATTCGTTCTGGTTTAAAAAATACTACTTCATACAGATAACTATATGTTAAAATGAACTGTTTAAACAATTTATTATTGTTTTTAGCAATTTTCTCGCAGAACAAAGTTAGAAAGTCGCGGTTTTTTTCCAAACTTTTTCACTTTTTGTCAAAATTTCAGTTAGAGGGAGGTAAAAGTTGATCAGTTTCAACAAGAATATTGGGTTTAAAAACATATAGTTATTGTTTATAATATTTTTTGAGACTAATGCTAGAAAATGGTAGGTTTAATCCAAAATTTCCACTTTTTGTCCAAGTTTCAATTAAAGTGAGTTAAATAATTAATTAATGTTAACAAAATCAATTGTTTAGGCAATTTAATATTAGTATTAACAATATTTAATTTGAATAATGCTAGAAAGTTGCGTTTTTTTCTGAAATTTATGAGTTTTTCTCCAACTTTCAATTATAATGAAGTAATAATTAATTACATTTAGCAAAAATTATTTTGTAAACAAACTATTGTTGTTTATGACTATCGTCATCCATATCAATGCTAAAAAGTTGCGGATTTTTCTAAAATTTTCAATGATTTGTCTACGTTTCGCTTGGAGGGAGTTAACAATTAATTCAATTGGGCAAAAATAATTATTCAAGCAAATAATTTTTGTTGATAACTATCTTCTTCTTTATTAATGCAAGGTAGTTGCGGCTTCTTCTGAAATTTTCAACTTTTGACGCACTTTTTACTTAATGAAGTAATTCATGATGCAAGTTAACGAAGATAGTTGTTTAAATAATTTATTATTGCTTATAACTATTTTATCTTAGATAAGTGCTATAAAGTTTCAATTTTTTCTGAACTCTTGAACGTTTTTTCCACTTTTCACTCACTGAGATATTATTTATTACAGGTTAATAAACATGCTTATTTGAACAATTGATTATTGTTTATAACTATCTTCTCTTAGAAAAGTGGTAGAAAGTTGCGCTTTTTTCTGAAATGTTTAACTTTGCTTTGCTTTTTTAGTTGTGAACAAATAATAAGTAAACATTAGAGAGAATCATATTTCAAACAATCTTTTTCTTTATTGTTAATCTAATTTTACGAAAGGAATCAGATATTTGTAAAAATTCTATCTGATTTTAATTCCCTTCCTACTATAGACGAATGGCAGATCCATATTTACTACAAGTGTTAACAGAGTACCGGAAGCAATTCCCTGACTGCAATAATTCTAACTTGTCCCGTGAGATGTTATAATCAATTAATTATTTGTTTGAAGTCCTTTGCATCTTTATATATATACAGGGTGTTTTTTTTAACTTTAGATTACGAATTTTCTTTTTTTTTTTTTGCGAATCGAAAAAAATTGTTCGAATAAAACTTATGTATTTCATGAAGGAAAATCTGAATCTGTGATAAAAAATTGGGGTTCCCATTTGAAATTACAAAGTTACCCCCACCCCTGCCTCCTGTGGGGGTGGGGGTGGGGTAAATTTTAACAAATCTTTTTTCCCCCTCGAAAATAAAATTGTTCTTTTACGCTTTGCAATAAACTTCATATTTTAATTCAAAACACAACTTTTATAATTCAGTTAGAGGCCTAGTCGTCCCACCTACTCCTAATTATTCAATTCTTTGTTTTTGTCTCTTGTCAGAATACTATATAAAAACTATTTAAAAACAGATTCTTGTTGAGGTTTACTTATTAATGGTTAATAACTAAAAAGTCAAAGCAAAACTAAAGATTTCAGAAAAAAAAAACTTTCTAGCATTACTCTAAGAGAAGATAGTCATAAACAATAATAAATTGTTTAAATAAGCATGTTCCTCAACTTGCATTAATTATTACCTCACTAAGTGAGAAGTGACCAAAAAGCTAAAAATTTCAGAAAAAAGCCGCAGCTATCTTGCATTAATATAGATGAAGATTGTGATGAACAAAAAGAAAGCGTTTGAACAATTTTTGTTGCTAAATTTAATTAATTATTAACTCCTTCTGACTGAAAAGTAGACAAATAGTTAAAAATTTCACAAAAAACCGCAACTATCTAGCATTAATAGAGAAGAAGATAGCTATAAACAACAAGAATTTGTTTAAACGATTATTTTTGTGAAAACAAAATAAATAATAACTCACTCTTTATGAAAAGAGGAGAAAAAGTTTTATATTTAAGAAACAACCGCAATTTCTAGCATTGTTCAAAAATAATCTCATTAGCAATAATGATACATTTTTTAAACAATTATTTTTGTTAATATTAATTAGGTATTGCCTCGCTCTTATTGAAAATTGGACCAGAAGTGAAATTTTGTTGGTCCACCCTAATACATAGATCGTTTCGATTCCTTTAGAATCGACCCGAAGGGCCAACGACGAAGCCACAGAACGCGTCCTCGTGTTGCGAAAAGAGGATCCCTGTACCAAGGGCTTCTGCTGAATATGGTTAGAATTATTCATAAACAGTCGCGGATAATTGTCCAGGGATGGTCCCGAAGGAATAACCTTTTAGAGAAGGCGTAACAACCGTGCCGAAAGCTGAATGGCACCTGGGCGAGGTGTCTTAAACGGTGTCTCTGGGATACCGGACGACCTCTCAGAGTATGCAGCCTTATTCTTGCATGCGGGGCTCTACAAGCACGAACACACCTTTTCGCACACACAGTCGGGTGCACAGAGCACCCGACAATCGGTCGGCAAACAGTGCTGATCACCCTAGAGTTCGAGGTGCTGCGAATAATAATTTAAATGGAAAGACGACAACGACCGTCAAAACGCACACATTGAATTGACGAATCAACTCAAGGATGACTTGCTAGACTGCTACGATGCCATCATTATCCCTGTTCACCGAGCCTTTATGGCGCTTATGCATACTCTGTGGTGCCAGAAACAACCAGAGCTTCAGCACGTTTCGATTCAATCATTGCGACATCAACGTGTCGATCAAACCTTGGCCCAAATATAGGCCGGCCGTCGGATAAACGCTGGTTCATGGGTTTAAAAAAAACCGTAAAAGTACCGTCGACCAAATCCAGAAGTTGAATCCCTATCCTTAACATGGAGATCCAGAACTATATTCAACCCAATTACTCCTGATAAACATCTTTGCGTTCCAAGTAGTCATGCTGTCAACTTGATCTTCGAAGTACGAACCCCTTTGACTAAGTCGCGTTACTTTTACATCACCGTGAAATAGTTAACAAAAGTATTGAGTATGAGTATTGAACTGTCAGCTAGATTCTATACATTTTTTTTAGGCCTCGATCAGACTTTCTTTATTGGATTTGGTACATGAGACATAATTCTGACTATAATTACATGGCTGTTCAGTCTTTGATTTTATTTCAAAATAACTTCTGGTTATTATGACCTTGAATCCTCTGAATGATTATATGATTCAACATATCAGCATTTTCTGCTCGCAAGTTGATGTTCTGTCTTAATACCATAATCAGCTCTGAGAACACATAACTATTTACAGATACATTTACACATTATTTCTAGAATTAATTTAAAAATGAATACATTTTTGTATTGTTCCATAACCGAGCCACGTAATCAATAATTTGCTTCGTCTAACTTTTTATCATTATCAGTTTATTGGTTGAAACAGTGAAGGTGGAATGCCTTGTGCATGATCAGCTTAGTGCATCCACATTCAGCAAGGTTTTACAAGTTCAGAATGCCGCTCGAAAGAAGAATAACACAAAATTTTCCATGGAAGAAAACTTTGTAGTTCTCAAAGTCTCCTTAAAAAATATCTGATGTCTTAACCCCTTAGCTTGTCAGCCTAATGGTCACCTTTTTTTCTTATCATTATAATCAGCTCTAAGAACGAAATCAAGTCATTTGAAATTTTAACAAATCACATGGACATCACATCCACTTACGTTGATCCATCTTGACAGGGGTTGCGCTTTCACGTATGCAATCAAAATCTTTGGAATTCTGTAGAATTCACTAGGAATTCTATAGAATTTATCATTAATTCATTGTAATTCATAATGGAATTTAAGGAATTTACCTTGAATTCTTTGAATTTATTAAGAATTCACAAGGAAGTTTATGAAATTTAAAACACATTCTTGGAAATAGCTGGCAAAATTTTAGAATTAACCATGAATTCTTTAGAAATTCACAATTAACTCTTCGGAATTTACAATAAATTCTTTGGAATTCTTTAGGATTTACTATGAACTCTTGGAATTCACAAATTAAAATGTAGGATTCATTATAGATTCTTTGCCATTCCACGGAATCAATCGAAAAATATATTTTTTTTCAATTCCTCAAAGCCCTCGGAGTTCACTTAAAATTATTGAAATCCCTTGACTTCTTTAGAATTCACCTAAAATTGTTGTAAATTCTCTTGAAATTCGTGGAATTTAACTTAAATTCTTTAGAATTTTTTTACATTCATTAGAAATTCTACAGATCTTAAATCAAATATTAGGAATTCACCTTCAATTGTTTGAGATTCTTTAGAATAGACTATGAATTCTGAAGAATTTACTCTGAATTCTTTGAAATTAGAAATAAGACTTTAGAAGTCACGGTAATTCAAATTATTTTGAATTCATGGAGAATTCTTCGGAATTATTTGAAATAATTTTCAAAATATTTATAATTTCTTTCAATCCGCCCATGATTTTTAGAATTTAAAATTCTTTGGAATTCACCTTAAATTATTTTTCTCTTCTTCTTCATCTAACGTATTTACTATGAATTCTTTGAAATCACAAATTAAACTTTACATGTCACCAACAATTCATTGTAATTCACTTCAGACTTCACCACATATTCATTGAAATTCTACGGAATTTATAATAAAATTATTGGCGTTCTTCGGATTTAATCTGAAAATATTTATTATCTCTTGCAATTCTTTCAATTCCTGATAATTCACTTTAAATTATTTGAATTTATTTGAGATTTCCATGAAATTTTTGTAATCCCCTTCAATCTTTTTTATTTACATTGAATTCTTGGGAATTCTTTGAAATAAACTATGAATGATTTGGAACTTACCTTCAATTATTTGATATTCAGAAATAAAACTTTAGAATTCACTAAGAGTTCGTTGGAATTTACAAATTAAACCTGGGAATTCACCTTGAATGATTTGGTATTCAGAAATTAAACTTTAGAATTCGCTATGAATTCTTTGGAATTCATGAATTAATCTCGAGAGTTCTGCTTTAATTATTTAGCATAGATAAATAAAACATTATAATTCATTATGAATTCCTTGGAATTGACAAGTCAATCTTGGGAATTCATCTTGAATTATTTGGTTTTCACAAATAAAAATGTAGAATTCACTATGAGTTATGTGGAATTTATAATGAACTCTTCGGAATTCACTAAAAATAATTGGTATTCTTTAGGAATTCTTTAGAACTCATCATATATTCTTTCATTCATTTTATTGATCTTGTCTATAGCTGGACAATCTTTATTCACATATTTGCTTCGGCTACATAAGGTGGCGTATTATACATTTTAACGGCAATTATAGGGGAACGAACTTCTAGGCGACTTGCGTTTCCATGAAAGAGTAAAGCTGGCGTAGGGTTAGGATTGATGTACATACATACAAAGTATATCCTATCGGTTTTTATTGATTATTTTCATTTGACTTCTCACCCCGAATGAAGAAGCATAACAGTTATCCTGTGGCCAGTTTCTCTTGCATAAGTACAATCAATTTTCACAACTCCCTTTAAGTTTTATAAACACACTTCTCGGGAGTAACACGCTTACCACACATAGGTCCAAAGGACCCAGGTGAGAAAAATTGTTATAAAAAATAAAGCATTGCATATATTTACATGGAAATATTTTCAGAACTTCTTGAATACCTGTTGTATAAGGCTGCATAGGTTATGTAGTCATAAAATAAATTAAAATACGTTACAAAAATTGCAAAAGTAAAAAAAATGGTAAAAATGGCTATTGTTATTAAAATTTCTCAACTTTTTGAATTCTCAATACGAACAGCTAAAAATTTAGCGGAGTCTTCTACTAATGTAACGCTATAAGAAAAAAAAGTAGTTTAGTGGATCTTTAAAAAAGGATATTAATTTTGAAGAATGAATTACGAAAAAAAGTGAAAAAATGAAATAGGCGTTTTCGACAATATACTCTATTGTATTAGCTATTAAAAAATTATTTTTAATAAATACATTTTTACATTATTACATTTACATGAAATCTGCATAAAATTATTATAAAAGAGCAAGAACTATTCTTTATTTTTATTACAAACCGTAGCAATCGTTGCACATAACGACGCTGTGCTCTTGGCAAGTAGCGCATTTACAAGAAGCACAGCCAGTTTTTATCTTCCTGTCTTTTTTTGGCTCACAAAGATCACATCGCCGCTTCACGTCGAATTCAACTCTACTTTATGATTTTTTTATATTTTATTTACGTAAAAATAGATAAGAATATTTCTTGAAACATGTAAATAGAAAAAAATGGGAAATTCATACTCGACCTATAGAGCTTATAGAGTGGGATTGTATACCGTCACTCCGTTGAGAAATTATAGTTATTAAAACGGTATATAATTTTATTTAAAAAATTAGACGTGGTTATTCGAAAATTATACACTTTATTCTTCAATGTAAAGCTACTATACGCTAAAAAAAATCATTCCAAAAAATCATTTCCGAACGTACTTACCACACATGGATCCAAAAGACCTAGACCCATTTTTGAATAGTTGCCAAAAGTAGACTAATGGCTCTAGCGTCATGCTAAATGGCCTGAAGGGTAGTTATACTCTTGAACTATCAGCGAATGCTGCTACAAACCGGCTTCTCTTTCATTTAGATATTTTAAATTAAGGCGGAAAAAGGTCCTGGGTCCTTTGGACCCAGTGTGGTAACTAAGGGTTAAATTTTTAAAAAATAGTTAAGGCAATTTAAAAGTATTTTTATTTCGAAAATCTCATTGTCTGAAATGGGCAATATTTCCGCAATCTCCAAACGGAAATGACGTATTTTATTCTCATTAAGAAAACTTTTTATTACAAACTTTTTTATCACTGTTACGGAAGATGAAATATGCGATTTGGCAGAAATTACACTATTTCCAGGAAAGCACAGTTCCGCTGTGACCGCAAAACATTCCCCTGTCAAAAACATGGCTTTCTATGGATATTGTTTCATTATACATTAATATACGCTTTATCTAGGAAAAATGTCTGAATTATTTTAAAAAAATTTAATGTTCAGTTATACTCAGGCATAATAGTGATAGCATCTTTATTTCTTCAAAACTTGCGAATACATAGATTGTTTAGGATGCTAAAAACAATATAGTTCATTGTAACATGCGATATAGCCTTAAGGTAATTAAAATAATGTCACTCCACAGTTTATTAGAATAAAACAGGCCCAAACGCGCCGGTATTAGGGTTAGTCAGTTCTCAACACGACAAGTGAGCCCTACTCCGCCAAGAATAATTAACCACGTGAGCCAGCGCCACCAATCATAGCTGCCGTCTGACCCCACTGCGGCAACCGCCACCTTCACCACCAAACCGGGAGTAGGGACGAGACATTATAAGGTGTCCTGATTCCTACTTGCTCTGCTAGTGTCTTTTTACGGTATAACCTCGTTTGTGTTGGCATGTTATTCTATATACCGTTGCTCCTATCTAGATGCTTTCGAAATAAAAATATATTATTTGCTAATAAAAATCATGCATCTTAATTGCCTACGCCTAAACTATCTCGACTTTAAACTGAAAGAAAGAAAAACAAAAATAATAATAATAAATGTCTTTACACCGAACGCCACTGGGAAGACTGACGGTCGACTGGAGATCTTCGAGATTTATCCTCCAGCCGAAGTCTGTAGCGAAGGTTCGATGATCCCAGACCAAACCTTGGCGAAAATCACCCTACTAAGAGTCCTACTTGCCCAGTGAGGGGTGAAGAAACTATAATTTTTTCCAGGTCAACGATCATTATTCATTTACTCATATCGAATGAGGTAATAAGTGCCATAAAGTACTTTTCTTAATAGTGTAAATCAAATATGTGTTTCAAAACGTATTGAACATAGCATGTAAACTTTACAAATATCAACCTATATAAAAGATGAAAAATTTAACATTTTTTGAAGACCAACAAAAAGTTGTTCATTTTTTTCATTATTTTATACTTAATGAAATGAAACAATATTGCTTAATAGGAATGTTCAATCGAGAACCGGGCAATTTGAAGGTGCACTAAAATTATAAATCAATTGAAAAATATGAATCAACCAGAATTGCAGTAATTCCAGACAAGTGAAGAAGGAAATAAAAAGCCAATTTACATTAAATTACATCTACAGTCTCGGAAATCTTCTTTTTATAATAAAAAAAAATTGTAGAAAAATGTGGTAAGAAATCCGTGGTGTTTTATAATTTTCCACAGAATTACAAAGAGGATTTTCTTAAAAATCTAGTCACAAAAGCTTAAGAAAAATCTGCCAAACAGACATCATTGCCAGATATCAGCATTAGGGTGACCAGAAAAAAACACTTTTGGATTTCTTAGAAGCGAAAGGCAAATAACGGTAGCTCATGCGATTGTAGAAGCCAGGTTTTTTTTTTTTATTCTAAACAATATTTAGAGGTGCCCCATCGTCTTTGAAGTTCTTAAGTAATTAACATGGGCAAAAACAACTTTTTCTTCACTTAAGATTTTAACCATGAAGTTATCCACTTTTTAATTTGAACTTTTAATATGTTGTTCTACAGGTCCTCAGAATCCACATCAAACCAGTTTTTCAATGAAAATTTCATAAAAAATATTAATTACGGTTGCTTGAAAAGTGCCATTTTCACTGTTTTCTACTGTTTTCAAAGTCTAATAACGGCCCTAATAATTTATATCTTATAATGCAATTTTAACAATATTTGCCTCGAAGGTTGAAGATCACATTTTCTGAAAAAGCAGATTAGAAAAAAATATGAATAAGCCTGCAATAAGGAAAACAAATCTGAGTAAATTTTTGAAATGTGACAG
>CAKNWT010136638.1:0-11412 GCA_932066315.1 Andricus coriarius
ATACTAAAACAGATGACTTTATCAAAATAGTTGGATCTTCTACCTACAAATATGCATTTTAAACAAAATGTTCCAATTTTCAAAGAAAGAAGATTAAAATTCAACCAAAGAAATTTGAATTTTTAAGCCCCAAATACAAATTTTTTAGAAGACAGTTGAACTTTCAACCCGAAAAGTTGAGTTTTCAAAAAAAAGTTAATTTCCAACCAAGAAATATGACTTTTCTACCATAAATAATGAATTTTCTGTCAAAAAAGATTAATTTTAAACCAAATAGTTGAATTTTTAACTAAAAAATATATTTTTTGAACGAAGAATGGAATTGTCGAATTTCCAGTTTGATCAATTTATTTAAAAAAAAATTTTCAACGAGTTGAATGCAACTAAAAAAGGCGAATTTTTGACCAAGTATATAAATTTTTTACCATATAGTTGAATTTTAAATTTATAAAGGGTAAATTTCCAACCAAAAATGGAATAGTTAAATTTTCAGATACAAAAAATTAATTTTTAACAAAAAAAAAAACGAATTTTCAACAAAGAAGTTAAATTTTCACTCTAAGTAAGAGGTGAATCTTTGAAAAAAATGAATTTTTAACGAAGTAGTTCATCTTTCTACCAAGTAGTTATATTTTCACCCAAAAAAATAACAATTTCGAACCAAATAGTTAAATTTTTAACTGAGAGGAATAATTTTACACTAAGAAGATATAATGTTTTACCAAAAAGTATGATTTTTCAATAAAAAAGTTAATTTCCTACCAAATAGTTGAATTTTCAACAAAAAAGTTAATTTTCCAACCAAAACGACGAATTTTTAACAAAATGGTTGAATCCAGAACCAAGAGAGATTAATTTACAATAAGACAGTTGCATTTTCAACCAAAAATGAATAATTTTAAACCTAAAAGATTAATATTTTCTACTGAAAAAGACGAATTTTCAACAAAATACATGAATTTTAAACCAAATAGTTGAGTTTCCTTCTACGAAAGATCAGATTAAAATTTAAAATACCAATTCTCAAACAAAAATGGTATAGTTACATTTTTAGTTAGAAAAATTAATTTTTAACAACAAAAAAACAAAAATCAAACTTTTTTCAACTTTATATATATTTTGAATGTTACAAAATTACTTTTACAATTTTTATTTTTCTGTTAATATCGAGAGACATTCCAGAAATTCTTTAAAACATTCGCGTAATTATACAAAAATTTTAAAGCATCTTTATTTGAAAATTTCTTATAACAATCCAAATTAAAACATACCTGTATAATTCCCCTATTTATTAATAAATCAAAATTTTCACTTGCATAATAAAAATTATAATTCTTTACGGAAATTTCATGTTCGAAAGACAACATCCCATATGAAAATTTTTTGTCTCAAAATCAAAATTATGAAAATTATAATTTTCTGCTTACCATTTTTTTTTTATTCGAGTTTGAATTTTTTTATGTCAAATTATCCCAAGTAGGCTGCCATGAATCGAAAGTCGTTATTTTCGCTGTAGAATAAATTTTTTAACGGCCTTTATGTTCGAAAGGATGTCCCCAGACTTTGGTCGCAAGAAATTTTTGTTGCAAAAGATATTAACAATTAAAATTTAATGTTACAACATGATCAACATCTTCTTCGTGAACGGCTAAATAGATTTTAAAGATACTTACGTTGAAATTTTTGATTAAAAATGTTAATTTCAGAAATCTTTCCTCCGAATATAAAAACATTGAATTTAAAAAAAGTATATCAATTGTTCATAAAGAAATTGAACTTTTTTCTTTCAAAAGAAAAAAAATTGTGCACTTTATTCTACATTTTTTCTGGAGAGAAATGGGAAAAGAAATGCTAAGTAGTTTCTATTATTTCACGGGATATAAATTTTTTAGTGCGACGCGCGAGCGCTCAGAGCATGTTGTGCGTCAGTCTATTTAAAAGAGTAGTCATTTTTCTCTTGGAAAACTCATTTGAATGCAATCAATTTTTACATGAGTAGTATGATATTAAGAATGTTATGTATTACGTAATAGCCGCTTGTTTATAGCTGTAAAAACACGTATGATGACTAAAACATAACATGGCCGCGATATAATTCTTGGACTCTCAAAAGAGATAAAAGGAATAAAAAGAAATTCACTACACAGGTCATTTGAAGACAAAAGAATACAATAATAAAGGAAACCTGTCTGAAATTATTTCTACGCAGAGAATGTAGAATAACTTGCAAAAAAATTCTTTTAAGAGAACAAAGTACAATTTGTTTATAAACAATTGGTAATTTTTTACACAAATTCAATGTTTTTATATTCGGAAGAAAGATTTCTGGATTTAATCAAAAATTTTAACGTAAGAATCTTCAAAATCCGTTTAATATATTTAATTGTTAATAACTTTGGCAAAAATATTTTTTTTGCGTCTATAAAACCTGGGCAAATAATTTCGAATAAAAGGGCTATACAAAAATTTATTTTACTGCAAAAAAAAAACGACTTTCGATTTATGGTGGGCTACTTAGAATAATTTGACATAAAAAAAATCAAACTCTAATAAAAAAAAGTGGTAAGGAGAAAATTCTAATCAGTGCAGATTTTGGCTATGCTAGACCAATACTACAACGCTACATGGGTGTTTTTTTTTTGGCTCCGCACACTTTTTTTGTGTGCCTATGTAATTCTACTTCAGTTCCAAATAAAAAATTATGTTGCTGAAATTCTATGTCGCAACTTAGAATTATAATACTTTTCGAAAATTTCTTGTTCCAAATCATAGAAAGTGAAATACTTTACGCACTTCTTTTTATGTTTATTTTATTTATTCCTTTTCATAACTTTTAATTTGCCACTTTTACTTTGCGTATTAGTAAATTCTATACATCAAGCCCGATCACTGAATCATATTCCCGGTTGTGTCCTGGGGTTTTCACGGTGAACCAAATTCCCGGTCATTTGCTGGTTTTTTCGGTTTTCCGGTGAAGTAGACACCCTGATAATTCCACTTTTCCAATTCTAAAAAACTTAGAAAATATCACATTCATTTACAGAAAGTTTTACAAAATTATGGGTGATTGCCGACAAGTTGTTCATTTAAGATGAGATTTTCAAAAACAAAAAAATTGTAAACTGCCTCAAATATATATATAAAAAAAAATAAACGTAAACCAAAAGAGAGCCCACGAATATGAAACTAAGAGATCAAGGAATGTATTTGGGACGGATAAGAATTTTATACGTTGCTAAGGATCGCGTGACAGGACAAACAGTTACCATAAAACAAAAAAATTCGAAAATATTTTTTAAATATATGCAGAAAAAATAAAAATATTTAAAAATATGGAAAAGATGACTATTTTCACGATTTATTTGATTTCGTCTTCAGCGTTTTAAAAACACCTCCCTTTTTATAATATACTATATTATGTAATATGGAACGTTACCGGACATTTTATAAAAAAAATATTACACAAACATAGTGGTCATTATAATTTGTTATTTTGAATCAACGTTGATAAATTGATTTTTAACTATACTAACACATTCGTAAGTATTAAATGACCAATTTTAACCCACATTGTGAATCTTTTGAATATATTTCTTTGAGTTTGTCCCAAAATGCAATGTGAACAGACAAAAAAATCGTGGGACAGATTTTGAAGTGATTGTTAAAATCCTTAACTCTAAATTTTGGAACCTACTCTTAATTTTTATCTTTTGAAACTCAATATAAGTGATATTTGTGAATCTCAAATATTAAAAAACGGTTTTAATACTATTTAGCAATTTTTTTTTCGCAACATTTCGAGGGGGTTTAGAGGATTGTTAAGATTTTTAATAATTTCCGGAGATTTTAAAATATTTCAAAAGTTGTAAGGGTTTTCAAAGATTTTTCTAGTATTTTAAATGATTTCATAATATTTCTAGTGAGCTATGGAAAATAAATTAAATTAAATTATATTTGAAGGGATTCCTACAGATTTCAAAGATTTCAAGAGATTGTAAGGTATTTTAGAGAATTTCACAAAATTAAAGGATTTCAAAGATTTATGGAGATTGAAACGGTTTTTTTAGAGAACTTTTATGAATTAGTTTAATTTAATTTGAATTCCATTGAATTTCCATGGCTTTTAAGAGATTTCGTCAGAGTTCATAAAAATGTCACGGAATGTTAAAGATTTTCAAACATACCAGGAGGTTTTAAGTGATTTCAAAGGATTTCTAAATATTTCAACTAGTTTTAAAAGATTTCATCGATTTTAAGAGAATTCAAATATTTCCATTTTAACGTTCTTCAAAACGCAAGAGATTTCTTAGCTTTTTGTGAGGTTTCCAAAGATTTAAAGGGATTTCTAGTGAACTTTGGAAAATAAATTAAATTAAATTTCAAGAGGTTCCTAGCGATTGCAAAGATTTCAAGGATTTAATGTATTCTAAAAAATTTGACAAGATATAAAGGATTTTATTAAATCTCCAGGGATTTCAAGGTATTTTAAAGATTTCTAAGGATTTTAACGTTTTTCTAGAGAACTTTATTGAATAAGTTTAATTTAATTTCTGTTCAAGGGATTTCAAATGATTTACACTTTGAGGAGTAAATTGAATTTTATTTAAAGGAATTTTGACGGATATGACAGGACCTTCAATTATTTGAAAGACTTTGCAGAATTTCACAAATTTTAATTGAGTTCAATAGATTTTAACAGACTTTAAAGATTGTGATAGATTTACAAATATTTCGTTGAGAGATTTCAAGAGATTTCAAAACGTTATCATATGGATTAAAATTAAATTTTAAGAGATTTTACGGATATCAAAGGAATTCACAGATTTTTGCAGCGTAAAGTTTAGTTGTGCAGAATCACTATTTTTGTGTACTTTCATATAACATTATGAATGGTTTTGAAGAAATCGTTCCTTTGTAGTTTCTCCCCTTTTCATATTAATTCCTTCGATATTTTTGTATTGTTTATTTTAATGCAGTGGATTTTTTTCAATCTCATACAATGTTTTGCAATCCTTTGCAATCCCATGCCATATTGCAATCTAGTGTACTCCAAGAATCCGAGTAATGAACCCCTCGGATAACTACTTTACTGAGATAATTTGATGAAAAAATTATTTTTCAAAGGAAGAGTAGAAAATAACTAGGACTGCAAGTGGTGAGCTTATTGCCAATCACCCTTATAAAAGATATCATCCGCTTCCAACTCAAAAAACCTAGACAATATAAAACCAACGATTTCCCTTTTCCAACTCAATAACCCTAGATCATGTGAAACCCCCAATTTCCCTTTCCCAACTCAAAACCCGTATAGAAAATAAAAAGTCATCAGTTTCCCTTTCACAAATCCAAAAAGAAAATTTTTGACTGTGGTCATTGCGTCAAACTTACGATCTGAGAAACGATATGAATCTGGACTCGAGGCGATTAAAGACATACGAGCTTGATAATGAATATGAGCGTGCCCGCGCGACGCTTTATCGCCTCCGTGTCGCTCGCACGCCGTTATATTGCAATTAAATTGGAACGGCACCGAAATACGTGGCGCGCGACATTTATAAATCATTTTTCGAAAATTAACGGACGATGCCTAGCAATTATCGATCGATATGAACGTTTCCGGCTCGATTTAAGAAGGCTCTTAAGGGCAGCGAAATCATTCGTTATCCGTACCTATGCACTACCCACCTAAATCTTCGCTTGTCTGCGGAAGGCGGTCTCTGAAACGCGAATCTCTCTTATAATCCCGATTGAAGCTTCTTTCAATCTCTTTTCTTGATTATATGATCAAATTGAGATACAAGCAGACATCAAAATTTTTTAAGCTTCAATCTTCAATCATTTATTTTAATATTGAAGCTATTCATTTTCAAATTTTTAATAAAAAGAATTAACAATTTATGGATAAGGGGCCATCCATAAATTATGTAACCAATATTTTGCCACTTTTTTACCTCACCCCTCCCCCATGTAAAAAGTCGTAACAAAATGGACTAATCCCCTCCTCTGACGTCTATGTCATCTAGTAGAAATATACACGGAAAAAAAAGTTCTTTAAACTTTCTTGAATTATTTCAAGAGTCGGGGATGAGAGCGAAACTTGAACAAATTTTCTATATTCTGTATAACTTTCATGATTTAATGTAGAACAAATCTGGATGAACACTACAAGAGTTCTGTAAACTTTATATTGAACTCCGATTTAAAAAAGTTCAATAAAATATATAGTGAAATTCATTGGAAAATGTTGAAGAATTTCGTAGAAATCACAATTGAGGTATTGAGAGTTTGTGATCACATCATTATAAAATTTAAATACCTCAATTCAGTCAAATGTATAGAAAAATTCTTGAACAAATGTTTAAAAATCTCATAGAAATTCGATTCGAGGTATTGACTGTTTGTGAACTACTTCAATATGATATCTATAGACCTCAGTTCTATCACAGAAAAAACGAAAGATAAAGTTTACATCGATTCCAGGCGAAAGATTCGCCGCAACAAAAAATAACCTTGCCGGTTAAACTTTACACGAATCGAAGATAATTTTCCATTTTTAACCTAGCCTGGATAATCTTTCGCCTCATTATCGCTCTATTTTTATTCGAAAAGTCACGAGAATCAGGACGCCAGCGCTATCTACCGTCTTTTAACTTAATTAAATTGGAGCAGAAATGGGATTCCCGGCTGTCAGAATTATTCTCCTAACCTCGCTTAAACTTTCACTGAAATACATTCAGTTTTTAACCGTTCCAAAATGTTCCTGCAACACATTTTAACTATTGAATTTTCTAAGTTTTATTATTTTTTAATTAGTATTGAAGTAAGTGAATAGTTGTTTCAAATCTGGTGTCCTGATTTATATCTCGAATCCACTCATACTTGGTCGTTTTCCCATTGCTGCTAAGGGCGTAGCAGACGACAGCTTTTATTCCATCCTAGGATAATCTTTCGCCAAATAGCATGTAAACTTTATCAGCGGAAAATTTTACATGCAACATAATTTAACTTCAGTTTTTTCTGTGATAAGATGTAGCTGCGCAGTCGCTACTGTGCGCATGCACCGACATTTTCTGCATCCCCCTGGCCAATTTGTTGAACATATAACGCCGGTTAGTGAATAATAATTTATTAGTGAATTATAACTTATTTAAATTCATATAACTTATATAAACTTCTTCTATATAGCTATCTAACTTCTTATTAATCTTGAATCTACTAGAACTTATAACCAAGAAATAATTCGCGATTGAAATTTTTTTCGAGATTTAAAATTTCCAAAATTATAAATATTTTAAAGTGATGATTGAAATTTTAAAAGCAAAAAAAATGGTTGAGAAACGGGTCACAAAAATTTGTCACGCGACCCTGCATAGCTGTATCTTATATTTTAGATTTTTTGTTTAATACTCCGAGTTAAGTTAGCTGCAAGATTTTGTTAGGAGTTGCGAATGCGTAGGTAGGGGGTTCGAACCCACAGTGAATAAGAATTTTATTAGCGTGCGATTATTAATGTAGTGATTGTTTGCATAATAGTAAATAATTATGTAATTAAATATGTGAACAAATATTAAAGCATAATGATAATAATAATAATAATAAAGATTAATTTTTTTAGGCGAAAAATCGGTCATCATTTTATAGAACTGTTTTTAGATTTTCTAGAACTATTCTACGTTTTTCGCATCCTGCCTTCTAATAGAGATTACGTCACCTCGTTCTTTACATTTCATAGCATTTTGTAACACATTTCGTAGAATAGTTCAATGCAATGTAAAACCAAGAAGATTTTAACTTTTATTAAACTACCCGTCGTATCCTCTACTATAGGACTAGTTCTATAAAATTTAATGGAATTTTTTTTTCCGTGTATCCCTAGAAACTTAACTTTTCACCATTCTATTTTAATAACTATATATCTCCAGTTATTTAATATTTTTCAAGTTTCTGAAGTTCAATATAAAGAGAAAATTCTGCACGACTTTCTACGATTTTCTCAAATCTTTGATCAAATCACTTAACTTTATGTTTTTAACGACAATTTAGAAAATTGAAACCTCTTGCTCAAGGTTTTAGATATTTTTTCTTCTTGTTTGATCGTTGTCAAAACTAGCAATGTAGGTCACCAAAGTAAATACTGCAAACACCGATAAACTTACAAAATGTTGAAGTAGCATTTTCAAAAATTGTGAAAAAGTTTTGTTCCATGCATATTTTTCTACAGATTTACGAAAAAAAATCAAAATACTAATCTGATTATACCGAATTACCGATATTGAAATCTTTATAACGTCATGATAACACAGTCACTCAACAAAAAAAAGTGTCACGTGCGGTGAACTAGGCCACCAATATATGTTTTTAGGGTCTTTGAATCCGAATCTGGAGTCAGATTTGCTCAATCACACAGTGAGACAGGAGCTCATCGAATTTGGCCAAAACTCAATGTTAAAAATTTGCATAAAAGGAAATTGTTATTGTTTTATACATATGTTACCGTAGATAGAAACAAAATTTCACGAGTTTGCATTGGCAAGTAACATAATTTGATTAATTACGAATGTAAGAAGTGTTTACATGTACATTTTTCAAGTTTTCAATACTGGACATTTTTCAATTTAAAAGTACCACGAAGTACCACGTCTTTTCGAAGTTTTCAAGGAATCATTTTTGCTCCTTAATTATTGAAGTTTCAAATGTGCTGCAACTGGCTGCCACTTTTGGTTTTTAATAAAGTTATGCACATATTTCGGAGTCAATATCAATTTCGTATTTTTTACGTAATAGCATATCGCTATAGATATAAATCGTTCAAAAAATTCTCGCCTCCTCCCTGAATTTCACTCCATATCTCTTTTGTTTTAATCCCTGTCAGTCTTATTTTCAGCATGGCATTTCTCAGAGCAACATTAATTTTGTTAATTGGAGTTACGTGTCAAAATGAAAATGTCCAGTTTTACGAAACATGAAATTCTGAACGATCTTTTTAATCCAGCTGAACCTGAAGCCGAGCAGGATGATACTGACGTGGCCGTTGCTTTTATTTTACAAATACAGAAGTTGAAACTTGGAGATCTTGAAGCCACTCAATTCAACGAATTGAAAACTCGTCGGAGAAATCTTAAGATACAAACGGAATCAAAAGTGGCAGGAAGAAAAAGAACAAAAAATAAATTAGAGTCGAAAAATGAAGGTTGGTTGAATCCCAACTTTAATATTCCTGATTTGAGAATTCAAAAACTTAATTGTACACCTGAAGGTTTGGGTCGTCCAACTCTTTCATTTAATTTATCATCTGAGAGGTCAAAACGTCAAACGGCAGGAGTGATTTCAAATAAAAATGGAAATGATCCTGTCGTGAGGCAGCAAAAGAATCAGGGGAAAAAGATTTGGCTACAGCTCTCAAAGAGATTCAAGAGACTCCTCCTGCAAAAATGAGGAAAGTGATACAACACACTAAAAACTAGGCATTTATTTTTATCCAGGATCCTTTTTTAGGCGTTCTAATATGATCTCACAAATAGTCTATTTTAGCACCAGTTTCTGTCTTGTTTAGTTTGCTAACCTCAGATTGATACATGATGCGAGATAGCGAACGATATTGATTCAGAAGGAGCATTGTTTCAATTGTTCCAAACTTCAATATTATTACGAATTCCGTGAATTCCATTATTTCCGTGAATTTCGTGAATTCTATTAATTCCTTGAATTCTTTCAATTGCATGATTTCCTTCAATTCCACGAATTCCATAATTTTCTTGAATTCCTTCAATTACATTAATCCGTGAATTTGATGGATTCCGTGAGTTCCAGGAATTTCACGAATTCCGTGTATTCCATGAATTCGTTGAATTCCATGAGTTCCGCGAATACCGTGAATTCCATTAATTCCGTGAATTTCATTATTTTCATGAATTTAATGAATTCCCTAAATTTCATGAATTCCGTAAATTTCTTGAATACCTTCAATTACATTAATCCCTGAATTTGATGAATTCCGTGTATTCCATGAATTTGGTGAAGTTCATGAATTCCATTAATAGCATAAGTTCCGTGAATGCCATGAATTCCATTAATTCCGTGAATTCCATTAATTCCATGAATTCCATGAATTTAATGAATTCCATTATTCCCTAAATTTCATGAATTCCGTGAATTGCATGAATTCCGTAAATTTCTTGAATTCCTTCAATTACATTAATGTGTGAATTTGATGAATTCCGTGAGCTCCACGAATTATGTGTATTCCACGAATTTGGTGAATTCCATGAATTCTCTAAATTCCATTATTCCCTAAATTGCATGAATTCCGTGAATTGCATGAATTGCATGAATTCCGTAAATTTCTTGAATTCCTTCAATTACATTATTCCCTAAATTTCATGAAATCCATGGATTCCGTAAATTCCTTAAATTCCGTGAATTCCATGAATTCTGTGAATTTCGTAAATTCCATGAATTCCTTGAATTTCGCGATTCCATGCATTCTGTGAATTCCGCGAATTTCATGAATTCCTTGAATTCCTTGAATTCCATGAATTCCATTGATTCAGTAAATGCCATAAATTTAATGAATTCCTTAAATTTCATGAATTCCATGAATTCCGTAAATTCCGTGAATTCCGTGAATTCCATGAATTCTGTGAATTCCATGAATTTCGAGAATTCCATGAATTCACTAAATTCCATTCATTCCGTGATTTCCTTGAATTTCGCGATTCCTTGAATTCCATAAATTCCGTGAATGCCATGAATTCCATTAAATCCGTGAATTTAATGAATTCCTTAAATTCAATTATTCCCTAAATTTCATGAATTCCATGAATTCAGCAAATTCCACCGATTCCGTGATTTCCTTGAGTTCCATTAACTCCGCGAATTCCATGAATTCTGTAAATTCCTCGAATTCCATTGATTCAGTAAATGCCATGAATTTAATGAATTGCTTAAATTCCATTATTCCCTAAATTTCATGAATTCCGTAAATTCCGTGAATTCCATGAATTCTGTGAATTTGGTGAATTCCATGAATTCCTTGAATTCCATGAATTTCGAGAATTCCATGAATTTCGAGAATTCCAAGAATTCCTTGAATTCCATGAATTTCGAGAATTCCAAGAACTCCTTGAATTCAATGAATTCCGAGAATTCAGTGAATTCAGTAAATTCCATGCATTCCGTGATTTCCTTGAATTTCGCGATTCCTTGAATTCCGTGAATGCCATGAATTCCATTAATTCCGTGAATTTAATGAATTCCTTCAATTCCATTATTCCCTAAATTTCATGAATTCCATGAATTCAGTACATTCCACCGATTCCGTGATTTCTTTGAATTCCATTAATTCCGCGAATTCCATGAATTCTGAGAATTCCGAGAATTCCATGAATTCCGAGAATTCCATGAATTCCGAGA